>JAGDQP010001753.1:0-115968 GCA_022664845.1 Lepisma saccharinum | reverse complement strand
TTTCACCATGATGCACTAAAAGGCGCTGTTCTAAGATAAGCCTAAAAGGACTCTATCCATCTAATGCTTTTAAGAGTGGACTACTTATTATCTCAGTTGAGTGGTTTAAAGTAGTCATAACTATTATCTTACCATTATCTAACGACTTAAGTGGTATTAAGTGCACATACCTATATCATTAAACTAATGGAAGCTCTTATACGTACATCCTTTTAAGAACACTCTAAATTAAGTGGTTTTAAAATAATAATAACTGGTATCTCACCATTATCTAAAAGCTGAGTGGTGTTAAGTGCACATACCTATATTATTAGATTAATGAATGGTCTTATCCATACATTCTTTTAAAAGCACTCTCCATTAAGTGGTTTTAGAGTGGTAGTAACTCATATCTCACCATTATCTAAAAGCTAAGTGGTGTTAAGTGCACATACCTACAGTAAAAGGTTACTAATGGAATATAAGATCTCTTATCTCTGAGTTCCATTAGTGTAAATTGAAAACACCCTAGTTACGGGTCAAATACTACTGAAGATGGACTCACAGCAGAGATGTTTAAATGGGTAGGTGAAAAAATGAAAGAGGAACTTGCGAATTTATTCTCGATATGCCTGAGGAAGAGGGAAATACCCTCAAGTTGGAATAACGCTGTTATCATTTTGTTGTACAAGAAAGGGGACAATGAACGCGTGGAAAATTATAGACCAATTAGTTTACTGTCAGTTCTATACAATATGTTCACAATAGTTATTTTGAATCGTATTGAACGAGACTTATATTTTAACTAGGGAAGGGAACAAGCCGGAATTTGCCGTGGATTACATACAAACATTGAATGAAGTTATGGAAAGGACTAATGAATATGAATTTCCACTATGTTTGGGATTCATAGATTTTGAAAAAGCTTTCGATTCGGTCCCCTTGGCAGCAGTACTTAAATCCCTACAACATCAAGGCATCGAAAGTGCATACAACAAGTTACTGCGAAACATTTACTCTACTGCAACATCTGTCATTAGACTACATCAAGAAAGTGTTAAATTTAAAGCTGGAAAGGGAGTAAGGTAAGGAGGCTCAATTTATCCAAAACCGTTTTGTGCGGTCCTAGAGAGAGTATTCCAAAATTTAGACTGGGATGAAGTTGAAATTAAAATTAATGGCGTATATCTTCATCACCTACAGTTCGCTGATGATATAGTCATGTTTCCTTCAAGTGCAGAAGAACTACAAACCAGAATGGAAGAACTGAGTAACGAGAGTTCGAAAATAGGCCTTAAAATGAACTTAAGTAAAACAAAAGTAATGTACAATCAACACGCTGCAAAGAAGGAAGTGAAGATTAACGGAGAGCCAATAGACATAGTTGATGAGTATGTTTACCTAGGCCAGCTCAAAACATCGAATGCCAAGTTGACTGATGAAATAAATAGAAGATGTAAAATGGCGTGGAATTGGTTTGGAAGACTGCACTTTATTTTCAAAAACAAACTACCAATGTGTCTGAAGCGTAAAGTTTATAATCAATGTGTCTTACCCGTGATGATGTACGGCTGTGAAACTTTTACATTGAATGCGCAAACGACTCAAAGATTGAGAGTTGCACAAAGAGCAATGGAGAGATGCATGCTAGGAGTAACAGGAGGGACAAGAGGGAGAGGAAGACAAATGAATGGATTCGCGCATAAACAAAGATAGAGGATGTAATCAAGATTGCGAAGAAGATGAAGTGGAGATGGGCCGGTCACATAGCTAGACGAACAGATAGGAGGTGGACGACAAGTGTACTACAGTGGATTCCTAGAGAAAAGAAACGACCGAGACTACGACCAAATCTAAGATGGATAGATGAAATAAAGCGGTTTTCAGGATCTACATGGATGAGGATAGCAGCAGACCGAGATATGTGGAAAGAAAAGGAGGAGGCCTTCATCCAGCAGTTAATAGAAAACAGCTGAATATGATGATAATAACTCACAACCATACTCAATCCACTACTGGATGAGGCCTCTTTCAGGGGCAGGAGTTGGTATACTGCTTCCACGGTGACCAGACCGTGTTGGGAGAATTGATTTTAATTTAATTTTAAGATGATGATGGTATGAATTGGTGTAATGATGAAAGTGATAGGAAACGAGAGCGCCCAGAGAAAACCCACGCACACGGTTTTTGTCCACCACAAAGCCCACATGAGCAGGGATCGAACCGATGGTCCCAAGCACCAGAGGTGATCTCTCTTCACTGAGCCACGTGTTGCGAGAAGAGTCGAAGCTCTCAATCGTGATCGCCACTGTCTTTTATTCACATCAGCTCCCCAATTCCATCACGATGCTGGGTGAGCACCATTGCAGACCCTTTAATCAGACCCTTTGGAAAAAATCCTTGGCAGAGCCGGGAATCGTACCTGGAACCCTACGATCAGCAGTCAGTGACGGTAACCACAAGTCACAGTATTTTCGGAATAACATTCGTCATCTTCATCTGACAGCCATTCGTACCTTCAACGATCGGAATCACCCACCGTTACTATGTATTATTCTATTGTGTATTCAGGATAAAGTGTGTTAAGTTATAATTTTGTAACAATGGAATAACACTGTTCAGAGATGGAAATGGACTTTTTGCCACATTAGGACCCGAATACATTTCACGCCCTCAGCACAGAAATAAACGCATAACGTCATTTCAGTGTTACCGTAAGCGAAATAATGACCGATCTAACATCATTCTGAAATGTTATATCAGTCTCTGGTTTTAGGAATATTCTGCGAGAATCCCAGGAGAATATTCTAGACGTATTCGTGATAAACACGATGAACTTTCTCCGATCATTTGGGGTAGAGAACAAAAATAGTTCATGTAACTATATAGATTGTGAAACATCTTGATACAAGCAACATTGTTTCTTCATATACAATATTCCATGAATATCCCATTTAGATGCCCAAAATATGTAGTATGTCCGAATAGATTTGAGATCAACATTCCTACCAAATGTTGTTGAAAATATTTAGAACGATACAGGTGTTTGGAATTTCAGGAATATCCTTAGTGTATTCTGAAATTATCCTGGAAGAATCAACTATTAAACACACATACGTCTGTTCATAAAATATGTCTGTAATACCTGTAGGAATATTCTTAGCATAGGTACTAAACCCTAACTTCCAGCCGTTCGTGTAGTGTGTTCTAAGCATATCGCAGCAACATTATCCTCAGAGGTACTGCTCGTATCATATTTTACCTGTACTGTGTGGGAAAACAAACGTCATCGCTAAATCTAGGATTTACCCTATTTTGCCTTTTTTGTTCCTGTGAACTGGACTGTAGGCTTTTAATGGATATGTTCTGATCATGTAAGATACATACGAATTACCCAGTTTTATAGCGCCTATAAATGCCTGTTTAAGGTTTAAGTGCCTATTTTAAGATAAGAGCCTATTTTGTCCAGTCCTGAAAAATACTCAGGTTTTCAGCGGTTAGCAACAGTTCAAGAACGGTGGAGTTTGTGCTCTGAAACGGGAAAATTCCAGTGACTGGATATCTATTCTGGGATGACTTTGTTTATCTTGCCTCAGGGTGAAGAAAAAGGTATTTTTATTCACGAGTGCCGGAGATCTACAAAGGGAATGTGATCCTATATATCAACAGGTGCATTTTCAAGACAAGGAAAGGGGGTGACGGACGGATCTGTATAGATATTGCAACGAGTAAATGAGTCATTCTTCAGTATGCGATAGAAGGCGAAAAACAGAGATTTGTCAAAATATAAAACGTATTCTGATTATCAGAAGCAAGGCAGGGTGGAGAAACATGATTTTAAAAGAATTATTTAGTGATACCAATCAGCTTCCTTATCTCAAGAGGGCACCAATCCTCCGAGCAGACTAGTTAACGTTAGTCGCTGGAAAGGAGGCGCAGGAATGACTAAAGAAAAAAGAACTTGATGTGCCTTGTTAAGACAACGGATAAAAGCCGATTCCAACTTCATCACAGATGGCAAGGTGTTATTTTGTCAGCTTTGTGCAAAAGAGGTAAGTGCTTTGCTATTTTTATTTCGTATGTTTTGTACTCATAAAAGTTCACATAAGTTTCAACGTATTGCACGACCCAATTTTACATTGTTTGGTATATTTTATTTATTTTTCTGAATATGAGTTTTATTTATGGCCTTTAGGCATCTAAGGCTCTGGCCGGGATAGGATAGAGGAAAGGATTCGGGAAGGTGTCGGCCAAGGCCTATGTTAAAGGTGCCATGCCGACATTTGACTGGTGTGAATGTGGGAAAACTTTGGAAAGACTTCAGTCAGGATGGTCGGCCGCTGGGATCGAACCCACTTATTTATTTTTCTGGCAGGAAAAAAGAACAAATGATTTGATATTCAGGCTCATAGACTATATACTTGAAACGTGATTGAAAGCTTGTAGGATACGAATCGACAAAACAGTGTTTCTTTCAGAGGTGTTCCCGGAGGATATTACCCCTGCCTACTGAATCACCCCATTCTTAAAACAATAAATAGTGAAACAACAAGGGTTCATGCATTGTTCTACTAGAATTACGCCCTGCATAAAGCGAACAAAAAACTTTGTAAATTTAGCCTGTGTCACTCACCTTAATAAAGTTTTCCTTGTGGTATTGTACGTATTCAAGTTGACCAGGCAGCCGTGTTGTCTGAGATGTTAAGTTTGAATCTCGTCAGGAGCATTGATGTTTGTGGAATTTAACTAGCAAGGTTTTAACAATATAATCGTGACGGGTCGAAATCAAGAGTTACTAGAATGGTCCATACAAAATAAAGCTTATGTATCTTTTCAAGGATTTTCTTCTGATACTGCTACATATTGCAAAGGTAATGATTCTGCAGTAAACAATAACCTCAGTTTGCGGGATCATAAGTGGACGTAATGCTTTTTCGAAAGAACAGTACTTGTAAAACGGGACTTATGCGACAAATGTGTACTGTACCTTTGTACGTGTTCACTACCCGCTGGTCTAGTGGTTTCCGTTGCTGACTTCAGATCGTGGGGTCCCAAGTTCCATTTCCGGCTCTGCCAAGGAATATTTTCCAAAGCGAAAGGGTCTTAAACGCTGCCCACCTAGCATCGTGATGCAGTTCGTGAGCTGTGTGAATAAAATACATTAGCGATCACAGTTGAGAGCTTCGGCTCTCCTCTCCCAACATGTCTGGTTGGTCAGTAGTAGACCAACTCCTCCCTCCCTCCCTCCTGTAGTGGATTGAATATGGCTGTTCATTTATATTTATATATATATATATATATGTGTGTGTGTGTGTGTGTGTGTGTGTGTATGTGTGTGTGTGTGAGAGAGAGAGAGAGAGAGAGAGAGAGGGAGGGAGGGAGAGAATATTACCCAATCAGCAAATCGGAAGCGGTTTAGTGGCAGCCCACTTGCGATGTTTGGCGGCCCGCCGGCGAGCCTCACCTGCGGCGCGGATACCGGGGCGATAAAACCGCCATCTATTACCCGGCTACGGCAACAAGGCGACTCTCAACTATGACCCGACAGTTTGCCGACTTTTCCCACTTTGTTCCCGCGGAGGCAACAAGGCGGGCAAAAGTAACACATATTGGTATATTGGACACGTATATATAATATATAGGACGCAGTGGTAATCGATATTAAGTTGAGCTTTTCGCATTGTCTTCGCTGTTATTTATTTTGTAGTTAGTAAATTTCTTCAGTTTCTGCGATGGGATTCGTGCCTCCGACTGTCAGCGCGAGAATTAGAAGTCTGATGCCTTAACCACTCGGCTATGCTGGTCTTCCAGCTGGGTGATGTTTTTTCATACCTGTTGTTGTACGACACACGTCACGCATGCACGTATAACTTTCGGGCACGAAGCGCCTCGCACAAGCGGGCCACCAGACTGTTACTCGTGTGTCTTCGGCATTTAGGCTGGAGTCTGATATTTAACCAACACCCTGCGGCAACGAAACTACTCCCGGTCGCGGGCAGTATGCTTCACCCCGACGATAATCCAACTGCAATCGGCAAAGGGGTGGCGATCGCGAGGAAAACAACCACTCCGCAAAAAAAATACATCTATCAAAGGAAACACATAGCACTTTGTACTCCTCTCAAAGACATTCCCTTTTCATTTTACAGCAGTCGTTCTCACTAAATTTTAGCGGCTAACAACGTGCAAAACGTATCACTGTATAGCAGGTGGCCAGATGGCGGCCGGGCTTCGTCTTGCAGAAAACGACTCCCGACTATTCCCCGTGGGTTGGGCCGCTGAAACTCCGCGACAATTGCTGATAGGGTAGTATGGTAAATAAACGGAGGTTGTATGAATATGGGACGTAACGCATGTTTTTTATATCGCACGTCCGCAAGAAAAGAGTCAACCGAAAATTTATATTTTTAAATTTTAATTTTGAAAAGCGTTAGAAGACCATTCTTCTTTGACAAAAAAGGCACCAGTCTACATCGGCAGTGCGTCGTTTAGAGGGGTGACCGGGGGATATTACTCCTTGACTGAGCCAATCACCTCTCCAATTAAAACTAATAAAATTGTGGTAACAAGGGCTCATTCAAAGTTCTACTAGAATTAAAACTTGTTTAGTGAAGCGAAGAAGAAACTTAGGAAATTTGCAATTGCATAATTTTTAGCGTCTGTCGCAAGAAGTAAAAAATGTCCTTATGAAACGTATTTAAGATTTCGTTTCTGAAAATGCAACATTATCTAGAGGTGACTAGAGATTATACAGAAAATAACTACAGGTACTTCAATTTGTGCGATAAGTCGAATTCCCATTCAAATATCGATTCTAACAAGTACATCCCATCCTAGTCGTTGATTCGTAATTGACCAAATACTACCCCATAATTGTCGACTGATGTATTGTGTGCATAGTATTATACACAGAAACACATCCAAACGCCCGTGGCTCAGTGGTACAGCGTTGGCTTAGTATTCGTGAGGTCGTAAGTTCAAACCCAGCGGTCGACCATCCTGACAGGTTTCTCCTGTCCTGTCAGTGAAATCCTAGGATGGTACCTTCAACTTAGGACTTGACTAACACATTCCTATATACTTTGCTCACCTCTATCACTGCCTGAGCCTTAGAAGCCTAAAGGCTATAAGTAAAATTCAATCCAATTCAGTATAGAAACACAGGATTCATGACGCAGAGGGTGGACCCACCCAAAAGTGGTGGGTTGACCTCAGCACTTCCTTAAGAATAGGAGCCCACCCTAAATCCCTGTTTAAAGCATGAAAAAATGTAAATCTGGTTTATCCTGAATCTCGTTTATGCTGAACGGGCTCAGTTAAAGGCGTAACTAATATGTCGCAAAACCCCGCAATGCTGGAGGCCCGACCCTTCCACGGAGGCTCTTCACCCTAGCCTCTCAATTGGCCGAATCGGGTATTCTCTTGTGTGTGGTTGCGAATAAAATGTAGTTCCTCCTCTGGTTCGGTCCCATCAAGTCCGCATGTATAAGGTTTTAGTTTATGGTAAATTAATGAATATACGTATGTGGTGGTTGCGTGAATGTGAGACATAATGCGTGATTTTTCATATATACTTAGTAGATAAGGAAACAAATCACTAATTTATTGTCAACAAAATCCACATATTTCTCCCATTCGTTTCTGTTATTCGAACTCTTTTTACTACTTTTTAATGGAGCATATGAGAATATTTTTTCCTGGAAGAAACAGGCCGGTAGATAGCTTAAGCGTTTGGAGGACTTTCTGTATAAATTCTCGCGCGCTACTTCTGTTCCTGCTGTAAAATTATACTTTCCTTTTAGTTGTGACACTTTTTTCTCGTTCACTTTTTTCTTGCTGACAAGGTTGTGAGGTCTCCTGTTGCTACGCACCGAGCGTAGTATAACTCCTAATAGAAGATTTCGCTCTTTCTCCCTTTTCATCCTCTCTAAAAATTTAAAATACGCCCAGAACATTAAAATTACGTAAATGTTTATTGAATTTTATTTATGGCCTTTAGGCATCTAATGCTCAGGCCAGGATATGGGAGGGGAAAACACTCAGGAAGGTGCGGCCAAGACCTATGTTGAAGGTGGGATCCCGGAATTTTCCTGGTGTGACTGATTAAAAACCTCAGTCAGAATAGTCGGTCGCTGGGATCGAACCTACGACCTCGCGAATGCTACGCGAACACTCTACCACAAAAATATGATTGCTTATTTAACTGCCTATTTCAGCATTTGATGCCTATTTATACTGTCTATTTTGATTTGTTTTACTGCCTTTTTGCCTGCCTATTTGGACTTTTTAGTGCCTATAAATCGTAGCTTTAGTTATCACTGAAAATTAAGTAACAAGTCATATTACAATATGCGGTTTACTTGCAACAAATAAGAAACATGCATTAGTACGTCAACTTACAAATAGTACGATATTAGGCTAAGTAAAGCGAAAATCATGCATTTTCGGGTTGGCCCATTGAGCATTAAGCTCAACTACCGTAATGCTATTACTTAATATTACTTTGATTTGCTGCCGCATGATAAATTTATGCTCTCTATACCGAAGCAGGTGATCAGATATCATATAATTATTTATGGTGGTACACCAAGTCGTATATTGCATTGATTTAGAGTTGTTCAAATTGGCTTGAGACAAACCTATTTCAAGCTTGATATTGGTTCTCTTGAACATTATCAAGCTTGAGGTAATAAACTTGTAGCAAAAGTGGAAACAACGTAACATTATTCAAGAATAAAGATATAACAAACTGTGATAGCAAGCTTAATGAAAGTTTATTTTCTCGCTTTGCTATCGGTGTATGAACCAAAGGTGTGTATTTGGATCCGACCTCACTCAACCTCAAATTCACAAAAGAGCTTCAACCTTGAACTCACTCAAGCTCTACCTCGCGATAGGATTTCAACCTATATACCTCGTGTGTTGAAATCAATGTCAGATGAGGTCGAGGTTAGATCTGGTGAGGTTGTTACATTCCATACCAGAGTTTTGAAATGCAGTAAGTTCTTTTCTGGGATAAAACAAAATAGTATTCGGAAGGTAGCTTTCAATTCTGTCACATAACCCATAACCCTATTGAATCCCATGAGCACGACCTCATTCCTTAATTGACCCTTCATATTTCAATAAGCTTTCGCTTGACGTGACCACAGTTCTGTAAACAGAGTAATTATATTCCAAAGAATAGATTAAAATTAAATTCGATTCAATTATCACAGGTCCACGTTATCTCGTCAGCTCGGATTATTTTTACTCAAGAAGTATACATGAACTCTGCCGATAAATTTTCATTGTTATTAATTTTTCTTTCATTAAAAACTGAAATACATATTTATAGCAGTATTTCATACAATTTCTAACAAATATCTTTCAATTCACTATTCATTTTCAAAATTAAAAAAATAAAAATAAGCCAAACTGTCTTCTGCAATGAAAGTTACTATTTAATTTTCCATTCAATAAGTATTCCAAGTTATTCAATTAAATGAAGGATTGAAGGTCTTCAATGTTTGAAGCTCTTCAATTAAAATTTTTCATCTTCATTCCCAAACTGAATATTTTTATGTAAAATTAAGAAGAGAAAAATGTATGTAAATGCATGGCTTCGGAACGTGTTGAGCCAATCTGAAATTAAAAAAAAAATCCTTTTCGCAGGCCTGCTGGCTGTAGATCTCGAAGTATTTTCAAAAATTCAAATCTCGCCTTATATGAGCGCTATCGAGAAACTATTAATAAATTAATCATCAAGAGCTTTTCAACGATACTCCACAAGACGTGGTTTTAAAACTTTCGAATTTCCACCCCCAACCCCACTCGTATCCCCACAACCCCTGAATTGTTAGTGTCACCGTAAACTTCATAGGTAGTACTATAATTTATGCACACAAAGTTTCCCTCTAAACTCCATAGGGGCTCATATATGTTCTTTTTTTAAATTTCAACTCCCTCCCCCGACGAGGCCCTTTGGCCGATTTTGCTCATTAACGAACTTGCCGAGCTATTAAGTCTAGAAATATTAAAATTTAGTCAAATATCTTAAAATTTATGGCCGCTAGCGTGTATATATATACAGGGTGTATCTTTAATGGTGGGTCAAACTTCAGGAGATGATGGAGAATGACAAAAGACGTGATTTACGCGAAGAAGTTATGATCCGAAAATGTGTCAGTGTTTAGCTATAGCGCGCCGAAAATGGACCAAAGTAGAACAAAAATGAATAGAACGAAGTGTTGGAGAAAGGTCGAGTCAAAGGCACGATTGCAGTATGTGCCCTGTAGAGTCGATTCATGCACACATCGATGCGGAACAGTGGCGGCGCAAGGGGCGCGCATATGGCAGCACTGGTTGGGAGCGGAAACATGGGGTCAAACGTACCGGGATGATGGCAAATGACAGAGTAAGCAATGTGAGAGACGGATCCGTAGTATGAATTGCAAGAGCCGCACGTTGCGTGGTATGACGCTGTCGCGACGCTGGGGCACGTACAATGCTCCACACGACAGCGTCCATACATTGTTTCCTGAAAGCCATATTGCCGAACCCACAAACAACACGTGTCGTCGTGTTACAAGCGGCATTCGACACCTGTCCTTGCGTTGATATACGTTACGTACGTTGGTGGCTGCACACAAACAGAGGAAACAACACGAGGCTCTGTCTCTGTACGCCCTGTATCACATGACTCGGCGGTAATGTACGTCATCGTGATGTGTTTCCTTCCCGAACCTGTAGACGGCGTGTTACTATTCCGTGGTTAGCCGCTCAGTATCAGTACCTGTGCGTTGTCTGTGCTAGTGGTCTGGGAGAGGGTGTAGTGCGCGAGTGAAATGGTGTTCACGTTGGAAGAACTTGCAGATATGGTGTTCGTGTATTGGCGAGCGAATAGAAACAGTCGTGGAGCTGCAATGTTGTATCGCACCAGGTATCCAGACAGGCGCAATCCAAAGTACACCATGTTTCCGAGGCTCTTTCGGCGTTTACAGGAAACGGGAAACTTGCGCCCAGTCAGTCACGACCGCGGCAGGCGACGAACAATCAGGACTCCCGACCTTGAAGAAGAGATTCTTGAGCGTGTGACAGAACACCCGTCGAGCAGCACTAGAGCATTAGCACAAGAAGTGGGGGTTGATCACACTACTGTGTGGAGAGTACTCCGCGAACAACAACTACACCCCTTTCATCCACAGAAAGTACAAGACCGGCATCCTACAGACTTCGCACCCCATGTGGTGTTTAGTGAAGACCCGGAGTTTCTTGCCGACATACTCTTCACAGATGAGGCCTGTTTCACGCGAGAGGGTGTATTCAATACCCTGAATAGTCATGTGTGGGCCGACGCAAATCCGCATGGTACCATGCATGAACATCAACAGCGATTTGCGGTAAATATCTGGCCAGGCATCGTCGGTGACCAGCTGATAGCACCATATCTCTTACCGCCTCGCTTAACAGCACAAGTGTACGCAATGTTCCTGCGCGAAACACTCACTGCATGCATTCGTAGAAGATATACCGCTTAATGTTCGTGCACGTATGTGGTTTCAGCATGACGGGGCCCCAGCACGCTTTGACGCAGCTGCGCGTCAGTGCCTTGACGATGCCTTCCCGCATAGGTGGATCGGAAGGGGCGGTCCGATTTCTTGGCCGGCACGCTTCCCTGATCTCAACCCCATTGATTTCTTCTTGTGGGGTTATGTAAAAGCGCTCGTATACGACACACCTGTCCAGAACGAAGAAACCCTCCTCGCACGCATCCTAGCTGCCTGTGAGATGATTCGCACCAACCCAGGCATCTTCGAGCGGATGCGCCAAAACCTATTACGGCGATGCCATGCCTGCATCGCATCCCAGGGACGCCATTTTGAGCAGCTGCTGTGAATGTAAGTACATTTGCTCATTGTGTTTGCGTCCGGCCAGTATCATGTGCAGTCTTGTCTAGCATTAGTATGTGTCGTCCTACATTACCACACCCACTGTACGATTGTTGTACCTGCCCTTCTACCGCACTCCGTTGTCGTGTATGCCGTACGTATTTCGTGCTCCAAGGATCCTGCTTCCTAGGAGCACTCTGACACTTCGGTGATTTACGGGCTTTGCGATCCCACATTCTGCCACACCCGTCAACAGCCACATTGTATACCGCGTTCGTGATGCCGGAAACGAGCCGCCACGTGTCTGCCGGCCTCTTGTCGCACTGGCACGTCCCCTGGCACTTTTTCCAACGCTCCGCTAGTAATATAGTACATTGCTGTGTTTCTTCGCATCGATGTGTGCATGAATCCCATCTACAGGGCACATACTGCAATTGTTCCTTTGACCCGACCTTTCTCCGACACTTCGTTGTCTAGTTCTCGCTAGTGTGTCGTATTCCATCTCAGTTTCGGCGGGCTCTGGCTCGGGATTGCTGCATTGTCGAACTCGGGATCCGTCTCTCACATTGCTTACTCTGTCATTTGTCATCATCCCGGTACGTTTGACCCCATGTTTCCGCTCCCAACCAGTGCTGTCATATGCGCCCCCTTGCGCCGCCACTGTTCCGCATCGATGTGAGCATGAATCGACTCTACAGGGCACATAATGCAATCGTTCCTTTGACCCGACCTTTCTCCGACACTTCGTTCTCTCGTTCTATACACACACACACACATATATATATATCAATATACACACATATGCATGTATATTTTCGAAATTTCAACCCCCTCTCCCGACCACCCGCTTGGGCCGATTTTGCTCATTAACGAACTTACTCGAGCTATTAAGCCTAGAAACATCATAGTAAAGTTTGGTTCAAATATCTCAAAATTATGGCCGCTAGCATGTTAATATATAAATATATAGATATCGTACCGATTTCAATAGGTAGATTTTCTTCGAAATCTACCTAAAACAAAACAAAAAACTCCGAGTTGGATTAAAACATTTTAACTTTGAGGATACAACGGAGAAGAGGAGTGCTTCTAGTTTCTACTTGATGTAAGCTGTGGAGACAATTCATCTTTGGAACAATTTAAGAAACTTCCCATTACTTCAGGAACGGCATAATCTGTTCTGTTTATGTAACAAGAACTAGAGGATGATACGTTTCAGAATGACGTGGCCCTTGTTTAACTTTGTCCTATTGGTTTACGTACACTTTTGGGCATTTCTACCTTTGTGGACAAGTTTTCGAATATGTTTCTTCAGCAGGCGATGCATTCAGGAAGCGTTTATAACAACTTGAACGTGGAGTTCAGAATGCATTTACAGGTGGATGAAAGGACAGCTGTAGCTAACTTTGTCTTTCCGACGCACCCACTTTTAACTTTCATATATAAGAGCAAAAGTTACTGCTTTGCTTCCTTTGAAAATCGATCTGAAACCGATGCAAAATCTAGTGTTATTTTCAACTTATTTTCGTCAGCTTCTTTCAAGTTTCTTCGGAGTACACGGTCCCAAGAATGACGCACGGCTACAACAATTTGTTTGCTGACTAGTACTAGTCTGTCAGCTATATTCTTCCGTGTTTGAATTGTTACTTATTCTTCACGCATTTCCCAGACACTGACGAACACTGGCTTCACTGCAAGTTGAACGGTAAGATGTTTTCATCAATAGAAGCAAACATTTCTTCAAACCTCTTCTCAGTTCCATACTTCTTTACTATCAAAAACGATGCTGTAGTTATAGACAACATAGCTACCACATTTGTTGAATTAAAGTATTGACAATTTGGTGGTTGCTTTTTTTTTTAGAGTAAATAAGTCCCTTTTTTGGCATTTAACTGTTTATTCTTGAGATAATTTCATTATCTGTCTCTTCCACATAATATTTTATCGGTGGTACACGTATGCTCCTGTCGTAACAAATGCTAAAGAACTGCCAACTGTAGACAGTGCACTTGAGGTATATATATTGCAGTATACTTTTGGGTAACAAAACTGATAGAAGCGGACATCCGCTGAAAAACATGGCACCACCTTTCAAATTCCTTCTGATCCAAACGTCACGCTTAACGTCCCCTTTTAGAACTTCTGGCGCAATGGCGATATAATTAAAACCATATCCAATTGTCTCTTAGAATCATTCTATAATAATTCAAATTTTCTTCAGGTATTTCTCTCAGGATATATTTCAATACAATCTGCGCATTTCGATCTCCCAAGTTTATACACACAATGCCAAATGGGATGTGTGGCCGAGTATCTTCCTCTTCCTCCTCCTCATCACTGTTTTCTTTAATGAAATCTAGTTTCTCGAGTGATCCATATTTGTCCATTCTAATGTGATGCTCAAATTTCTTGAAAAACTTTAGAATTTCTTCAGTATTCCCTTTCGCTACTTCTAGAAGGCTGCCTATAAGTCGAATCTGCTTCGCTTTCGCTAACGCTTTGGCACTTGTATTTTTCCAGAAAGATTTTACATTTTGAACCCATTTCATACGGGCACGACCAGATTGTTTTGGATTTTCAGCCTTTCAGCAGGTTGTGTACGTACGCCCATCAGGAGGCAGAGTGTGACGGTCTGATTGTGATGACGTGTTCGCAGTAGGTTGAGTGTGATTGTCTACTGTGATGGCTTTCTCGCAACACACTGAACGCGACTGCGACGGTCTGACTCTGATGATGTGCTTGCAGCAGAAATTAGAGGCAACTGTCTCTTAGCAATATGCAGGGGTGGAATGGTAAATTTTTTCTTGGGTACACGCTGTTTTATAAATTTTCGGGCACACTGTTCTGGGACACGCGATAACCAAAACTTCAATTTTCCTAGAAAAAGGATAAATTCTTAACTAAATATGAGTGGTTGCATAACAAACAGGAGTAAGAATTACATTAGAAGAAAGTTTGTTTCGTTTGTTATTATTAAGAGAGAATGTATGTCCGGTTAAAGAGCAATGATTGTGTATGTTGTCTCTACTCGCACGGAAAGTCTTCTTACAAAGGAACTACTTCAGGTGATCACCCGATATTTACATGATTTTTTTTTCTCCACTAGGTTCTCACCTCTAATGCACGAAAATGACATTTTTAGACCCAACCTTTTTTAATTCTTTTAATAGAAAGATTTAATAATATCGATTTGTGCCTATTTCTGAATGGTAAAGCATAATTTTGAAGACATTTGTGGTGTTGAAACTGCTGCGGGAATCTGGCCCAACCTTCGGGTAATGACAATAGGACTTTATCTGCCGGTCTTCAACTTGCATGCCACTATCTTGGATTCAGCTCGAGAATTTCACATATGAAGGGAGTTATGTGACATCATTTTAGGCTAGCTTGTTCCCAGAAATTCAAATGACATTTGTCACCTACGTTTATTGTTTAGGAGATAGAAATTTTAAAATTTGTGATTTAGCGTCTTACAACATGTGCTAAATTTAGTGGCAACTTTGCGGGACACAGAAAACCATTCTTTCTTTATTCTCAAGGGCCCTGCGTAACATTGGGTTCAGCGGCGGCGCAGACATGCTGAATCCGTTGATGGAGATGGCGTAGATCGTTATTTGTGTACACCATGTGTTTTAGATTACTCGATAGATACAAAGCAAAGTGTGTGTGAGAGCAGGTGAACGAGGAGACCATGCGATGAGCTATCGTCGAGCGAGCCAACATCAGAAAATTTTAGGCACAGCCTAAAGTAAAAGATCATTTAACTACTGTCCACACTGCATATAGAAAATAGGTAGGATTTGCTAATTCCTCACACTGATCGCTCAGGTTTTACTTACGAATTTCATTATACACGGACGATATCACATAAGGGAGAGCGATGTACTTCAGCACATGTGTTAACATACCAACACACTCGTAAACCATTCAACCTATATCATCATCAGATGGAATTTTACATGCTCCACATTTCGTTTGCTTACAAGAGAATAAGAATGGATTTGGCTATGTAATGTTGTCTGTTCATTAAGAGGTCTGCAAGATAATATACTTGTTTGTAGCTTACTTATTCATTTACTTACTCTATGGCTTGCGGAACCCGTTCATCTCCGCAGTAACAAACGTTCTCCATAGGGTTCTATGTAGCACAACTAGTAAACTTACGAAGAAAATTATAGAAGTATGGACTAAAGATTGTTATATCGAAGTGTTAAGATTCCTTACTTTTAATTGATAATTAGTCCGAACAGGGTGAAAGAAGTACCAAAGCTAAGAATATTTTGACTTCCTTTTGTAACTCTTGGGAAAGAGAGACGGCATGTTTCATTTGTTTCTTTCATTTTGCGAGTTCTTATATCTTATACGCCCTTTCGAATTTAAATGTTTCCATGTGTAAAATACTGTTTACGATGCATATATATCAATCTATTTGCTTTGTGACAATCTTTAATTTCACTTACAAAAATAAACATATTTTCAGCTGTATTAAATAATTAATTGTATAATCCTATAAGACAAACACAGTTTTAATAGTTTTAATAGTAAGCTTTAATAGTTTTATGCATACATTACGTATGGTATTTAAAATAACTACTACAATCATATCTATTTTCAAATAATGAATTTCAGAGCCCCTATCTCCTAAATAAATAAACGGAGGTGTCCATGTCTTCATATTTCAATTTCTAGGAACAAGGTTGCGTAAAAACGATATGTCTCATGCCCTTTTCATAATTGAAATTTTCGAGCTGAATCCAAGATAGCGACCATGATGCTCATACCACCGACAGATGCTGCCATCTTTTATTACCCAAAAGTTGGGTCAGATTCCCGCATCGGTTTCAACACGACAAATGTCTTTAGACTTATGCTTTATCATATACAAATACGCACAAATCGATATTTCTAAAAATTCCTATTCAAAATCTTGAAAAGGGTTGGGTTTATGGATGTCATTCTCGTTCATTACAGGTGATCAAATGTGATGATATTGATATGCTACTGGAGTAGTTCACGAAAAATAATCGAACTCTGGATGGAACGAGAAAATTTTCACACCTCAATATAATTCAAGACTTTTCCTTTAATTGACTAGACAGCTATAGAATTGGAAAGTTTTGAGAGTTGTGAAATACAGTAGGAGTAAACTGCAATTTTGGCTCAGTTCTTGCCGAAAACATCCACACTAATTTCATAACGGGAATTAATATCCCTCAAAATAACGGCACACGAACTGATTATGACTTTAACTACATCTTTGATAAATGCAGATAAAGATATCGGCAAAAATTAGGTAGGCATGCTGTTCCGAAACGAGGTTTGAAGACTTTTAATTTTTGTTCCGAATTCTTCCTGAATGATATTTTTCTTCAAAAGTTTGTTTCTAATCTTTAGTAATCTGTAAAACTTTGAAGTTCAATCTGTAACTAATGTGAATAATCTATTTTAAAAAGTCGAGTACAGGCACCAAAAACTAAAAAGTCAAACCTGTATGTGTCGGTGTTCAAACTTCGTTTTCGAATTTAATCCAATTGTTCATCATTTTGATCTTCCTTTCAAATATATCAACGGCAGAACAAAACTGAGAGAGCTGTAGGCCATAAATAAATTCTAATTGTAGTTCACAGAACTGAGAAATGAAACAAAACAGGAGTAACAGAGCGCACCTATGTTCTATTGCTCCGCTGTCGAGCCTCACTTAATACTGAAAACGTGAATACCAACGCGCAAAGCGCAGGTCGTCGCTATTAAAGTATTCATTAAGGATTAACTGACAATTGGAAAGTGGTTTCGATTCTTTCGTTTTTAATTCATTAACTATGAAGAACAATGAACATAAATGAAACACATGCTTTAAATTACAGCAAAACATACACGATCTGCTCAAAATACTACACTTCCATATAGAATATATTCCAACCCAATTTTATCCCCTCCTTTAGTGGCTATGCATACTTAACTTAACGAATTAGTTCCCAGTATTATACTACGTTGTCAAAACCATTGTATTGCCGTATTCGCAGGAACTTGCCACAAGTTCAAATCGTATACCCACATCTTGACGAAGATGGATGTCCCAGTCTTTAGCTTCTCAATATGTTAGCAATCCCCCTATGGCAGATATTTTTGATCTCATCAAAATACCGATATTTCAGTTTCCGATCATTTTTCTGAGATGCAGACCACTGTGTATCGGGTTCCAAATAGCTGAGTACATGGCGTGTACCCACCGTGTACCCAGCGTTGTTCTAATATTCAGGTAAGTACACGCTCCCTTTTAAAAATTCAAGGTGGGTACACGTCGTGTTCCCGCGTGTACCCTTCATTCTAGTCCTGGCTATATAGCCCTTCGTTTTAGATTTTTTCTTGACTTCTCTTGTTGGCTCCTCCTTTCCCTAGTCATCCTCTATTTGTGCTAACTTTTTCAGCAGCTTTTCATCTGGTTCATCGAATGGATTAAACTTTCTCTTGGAGGCTTTCCTCCTCTTTTGGCGTATTCTTCACCTTCAAATCTTTATTAATTCACGAACTTAAAAAATAAAAGCTCCGGCCTGTACAATATCCGAAATCAGGCCAAAAAATTGATCACTTCCCTGCAAAATTACGCCAATAAACGTCATTGCTAGAATTTTTTAACATTGTAGCCGCAGCAAAAGAAATACAAATCATTGCTTGGAAAAGAGAGTGTATATTTGTGTAATGTTATAATAGAAAACAATTTTCCACAATCACATACACTCTTCAAATCGTTATTGAAATGACATTTAGAATTATACCATTCGTTTAGTAATAATAAAAGTAGTTAGAATCCAGTTTATTTCAAGTTATCGTTGTATAAATGCATTAAATTGTCAATAAAGATTGCACCAATAAAGAGAAACTAAGGGAATAATACACACGAATGAACATTTGAAATAAGGTTTTGTTTTAAGAGTACAATTTTCAGTAAGTTCTTACGATTCGTGATGGCTCATACAATGACAAGTGAGATAATTACTTATGTTACAAAGAAAGCCGAGCCAGATTTCCTGATATTTCTCATTTCTTTCATATATATTTTTACAGTGGCGGATTTAAGATTTTCGTAATAGAGGCGTAGGTCTGAAGATAAGAGCAGGATCCTTATCAACATTTTCCCACAAAATGAAAGTTTTAAATTGGGTTAAGGAAAATTTAGATTATATAGGTTATTTAGTGATAGTTCTTACGAGACCTATCACCGAGAAGTCTGTTCCCTTTCGAAGTTACCACGATATTAGAATAGGGTTGCCAACTTATAAACGTGAAAAGTCGGGACACTTCCGATAAAGAAAGCCTGAAAGCAGGGACGCCACTACAGGGGGTCTAGGGGGTACTGAAACCGCCGCAAATCAATGTTAGACCAACTTGTAGTCTCCAGTTTTATCAGTATTTATTTTATACCTATGCCATAAAGACTATGTATTTTGAAAGATACAAGTATAGCCAATACAAAGGAAATGAAGCGGTCTAACCCCAAAAATGCAAAGATATTTGGAAATTTGTGCCTTACTAATGCGTTTTTCTATAAATAGTAGGCAAAATTAGTAAAATATAGAAGTGTAAGGACATTTAGCGGCCACGCCAAATCGTGGCGGGACGAGGGATAGTTTTTTTTTTTAAAAGGACAATCCCGACATAATCGGAACGGATGGCAACGCTATATTAGAAGTTTAATCTTCAGGCATGCCATCTATTTTCAATCGACTATCTGTGCCATGTGTTGCTCTCTATAAGAAAGACCAGTTACTGGCATAAATCTAAAATAAACTTTGCATTGTTATTTATGGGTACTTTAGTATTAAGTGAAATCCATTGAGAGTGCTTTAATTTTTATTTACTGTATAATATTCTGTGCACAAGAATCTGTAATACTGTTTCAAGGGCAGAAAAGTTTAAAACTCCATGAATGTTTCAGCACAAGCCTTATAGTGATTCAAGCAGGTGAGCCTTATCTAAAACTGTGAAAAACAGATGAATTTTCTTCTGGACTTTCGGAAGTGAACGTCACTTCTTCAGACAAACATGATGATGCCTGGATGTGTAAGAAATACAGATTTCTGTATTCACAAGATGTCAAAAGCAAGACAGGTGCAAACTGAATTCAGGACAGCTTTTTCATGAAAATTGTGATGTACAGAACATTGACGAGAACTTAGCTATGTTCATGTGAGATGACTCTTATGAAAAATCGTCTAATTAATCTGAGTGATCAATTTTGTTTCATGTATATATGGTTAGGGATTCGTAATGTCACTAAATAACCTACCAACTATCACCAAATAACCTACCACAGTCACCAAATAGCCTCTCCTTAATGTTATTTTCATTGATATTTCAATTACTGTATGTTTATTGTATCTTAGTAAACTATTGGAAAACATTAGCTACAAGGATGGTAATCTCCAATATCTAAATATAATTTAATGAGTGATTTTACTATTATTTACCAGAGTCGAAAGGGTATCTCACTAAAAGTCCTCAAGAATTAGTAATTACATATGAATGAAAATTTCATAGTCTCCGTTAAATGTTCTCTTAAAGAAACGCTTAAGTTTAATCTCAGAACATATGCCTTACGTGAATGCATTTACTCTCTAGAGTTGCGCAAATGTTGGTACGTTCTGCTCTTTTCTTCTCATTCCAATTATTGTAAAACGAGTATTTTAGTGAGACGCATTAGCTAAATGCTGCTGTTCGATTCAAACCCCACTGATAATTTGAACGCCAAAGTATTGTTTAGAAAATGTGTTATTCTGCACTAATACATTTAGAAGTTCGCACCACCATGAGCATAACATGAAACCTATTTAAAGGAGTTGAGTATAGAGTCGATATTTATAATTAGGTTCGGAAACTATATAACATTGCACCAACATGTCAGAAAGATAGTCACATTTTGCAATGTTTTCTTGTGGAGTACATTTGATGAAAGTCGATGACCACTAACGTTGATATTTTCCAGCGTTGTATCGTCTATAAGGAATTTAGCAAAGTATGATGCGTTTATCAGCCCTATATATTTTGTCTTCTGCTAATCATGTAGATTGTTTCAGTTTTAATTCGTAAAAAGAAATCGCTTCCATAGCCTTGTTCTATTGGTTCCTTCTTGGTGCCACCCATTGACAGAGTGGGAAATAGATTATCTATACCAATTCTCTAGTAACATTGTAACGTATTGTATCTGCTATATGTTATTATATTAATTATGTGCACTCATAAAAATAGCTTGTTATGTGTTTTTAAGGTTCAATGGAAAAAAAAGTTTAGCGATCTTAACTCCGCCATAATAATTGAGGCGAAAATAAAGTAAATAAATAAAAATATAGCATCTTAGTTTAAAATATCTTATATATAGTACTGAATTAAATCTTCTTCATTTATATCTTCCTTATAGCAAACACGCTATGTGTCATGTAAAACGAAACAAATATTATATATGGCCGGGAAACCGAGATTATCGTCACAAAAGGCTTCTGCCACTAACTGGAAGGAGACCCCTTAATTCCTCTTGCTAAGCCTTAAGGGAACCGACCGGGGAAGACGCCCACTGTCCAATTCATACGTTTACGTCGTAGGGCCTGTTAACACCCAAGCAACTGCTTGGCGAACGAACATGGATGGACTGCTCACCAACCCGCGTTAACAGATAGCGTGGTGAGTCAAATGTCTGCACCCCTCCTTTCTTATCACATGATGGTACAAGTAAGAAAACAGTCTCGGAGGTACTCATGGCCAGGAGGACGGAACGCAGCTGGCAATGACAGCAGTCAGTCCTGTAGGAAGTCAGAGGGTCAAAATGCCCGGGTTTGTACTGTAAACTGCCAGCACACCGACACGGCAACTCGAACGGACCTATACGTGGCGATTCTCAACTGTCAGTCACTTGCAGGAGAGGACAAACTAGAAGAATCGGAGAATAAACTCAAGAGGATTAAATGGGACATCAAAGGACTATCACAAATATGGAAGTAGAATGAAGAACAGCTCGAACTACCGTCAGGGCACACGTTCTACTTCAATGGAACAGAACATGGAAAACCGACAGGTGTTTACTTTATAATAAATAAGGATCTGAAGACACGTATCACAGAAATTGAAGGAATTTCATATAGAAACGCACGAGTAATAATTAATATAAACAAGAGATACAGTATAGAAGCTATACAGATATATGCTCCAACAATGTCAAATCCGGAGGAGGAAGTCGAAGACCTACACGAGGAGATACAGAAGATTTTGCATAGTAACAAATCGCATTACAAAATTGTAATGGGATATTTCAATGTCAAAGTAAGAACGAAGCAGAGTAGTGACACGAAAGTGGGAAAGTTTGAATTTGACAAAAGAAACAAGAGAGAAGAGAAGTTAGTGGAATTCTCAGAAGCCAACAGACTGTTCATTTCCAATACACTTTTCAAGAACCCCCCTGCCCCAGAGGAAGTGCATATGGAAAGACCCAAATGAGACTGAAAAAGAAATAGAGTACGCTTTATCGAATAACAGGGAAATTCTGCAAGACATGTCTGTTCTAAACAGTTCCAAAATCTCAAGTGATCATAGAATGGTGAGATGTAAGCTGAAACTAAATACTAGACTTGAGAGACAGAAGCTTATTAGAGGAAAACCGCCAGTTTTAGATCTAGAAAATCTAGGGAAACACGACAGACATTCGAGATAAAACTAAGCAACAGATCCAGCGCCTTGGAAGAGTTAGAAGATAAAGAAAACATCAATAGTAGAAATAAAATACTAACTGAGATAGTAAGAGAGACGGCAAAGAAAACAACAGGCATAAAAAAAACAAGAGAGAAAAATCTCAGAAGAAACTAAATTCTTGACGAAGAAAAGAAGTGAAATGAAATAAGAGGAAAATTTCATGAAGAGGATTGAGCACGTAGAACTAAATAAAACTTCAAGAAAGAAAATAAGAAAGGATGTGCTAAATACAAAGATCATCTTGTTAAAAATACAATCGAGGAAAACGTTAATAACACCAAACATCAGCTTATGATAGAGAGAAAGCCAATAATTGCAGTTACGAGACCAGACGGGACCGTAATACCAAATAAAGAAGAAATTATTAAAAAAAATATTTTAAAATTTCTACAGAAAATTGTACTACTCCGAAGAAAAACTGGGGAATGAAGACTCTGAGGAAACTTATGTACAACTCCAAGACGTAATTAAAGAATAAGTGTATAAAGTACTTCGATGGATGAAGAACGGAAAATCGCCAGGAGAAATGGACTCACAACAGAGATGTTTAAATGGGGAGGTGAAAAGATGAGAGAGGGACTTGCGAAATTATTCTCAATGTACCTTGAAAAGAGAGAAACATCCTCAAGTTAGAATAATGCTGTTATAATTTTATTATGCAGGAAAGGGGACAAACAACGCCCGAAAACTACAGACCTATTAGTTTACTGTCAGTTCTATGCAAAATGTTCACAAAAGTTATTTTGAATCGTATTGAACGGGACTTAGATTTTAACCAGGGAAGAGAACAAGCCGGATTTCGTCGTTGCTTTAGCACAATGGACCACATACAAACATTGAATGAAGTTATGGAAAGGACTAATGAATATAAACTTCCACTATGTTTGGGATTCATAGATTTTGAAAAAGCTTTCGATGTTGTCTCCTTTGTAGAATTACTTAAATCACTTGAACATCAAGGCATTGAAAGTACATACATCAAGTTTACTCGACTCCTACATCTGTCAATAAACTACATCAAAAGAGTGATAAATTTTAAGTTGGAAAAGGAGTAAGGCAAGAAGATTCATTTATTTCAAAACTGTTTTCAGCTGTCCTGGAGAGAGTTTTCCAAAATTTAAACTGGGATGAAGTTGGAATAAATATCAATGGCGAATATTTTCATCACCTACGTTTCGCTGACGATAGAATCCTGTTTGGTTCATGTGCCAAAGAACTACAAACCAGAATGGAAGAGCTGTGTAGTGAGAGTTCGAAAATGGGCCTTAAAAAGAATTTAAGTAAAACAAAATAATGTATAATCAACATGCTGTAAAGAAGAAAATAAAGATTAGCGGAGAGGCAATTGTCATATGTGATGAGTATGCTTACCTGGGTCAGCTCAAATCATCGAATGTCAAGTTGATTGAAGAAATAAATGGAAGATATAAAATGGCGTGGAGTTCGTTTGGAAGACTACACTTTATTTTCAAAAACAAACTACCAATGTGTCTGAAACGTAAAGTTTATAATTAATATGTCTTAAATGTAATGAAGTACGCCTGTGAAACTTGGACATTGAATGCGCAAAAGACTCAAAGGTTAAGAGTCACACAAAGCAATGGAGAGATGCGTGCTAGGAATAACTAGGGAAACAGGAAAACAAATGAATGGATTTGCGCATAAACAAAGGCAGAAGACATAATCAAGACTGCGAAGAAGATGAAGTGGAGATGAGCCGGTCACATACTAGACAAACAAATGGAAAGTGGACCACAAATGTAGGACTACTACATTGTATTCCTAGAGAAATGAGACGACGTCCAAATGCAAGATAGGTAGATGATATCAAGCGTTTTTCAGGAGCCAAATGGATGAGGATAGAAGCATACAGTGACATGTGGAAAGAAAAAAGGAAGACCTTCATCGAGAAGTGGATAGAAAATGGCTCAATATGATATACATATATCTTCTCATACACTTTTCCCTGCAATAAATAATCACCTAGGAACATTGAAAAATCTCCTATGTGTTGACCCCAAACTGTCCCTATACTAGTCTGGATTTCTCTGTAGTAGAGCTACGATGTGGCCAGTTTTAATGACTCAGTTGTGTCTTACCAGCTCTGACATTCCAGTTACACTAACCTAATATTAATAAGAAAATGCTTGATTAGAAGCAACAATTAATGCATTTCACTATTTTTTAAATTATGAAGAGCAGATGAGACATAATCTACCGACCTCTTAGAGCAGCCGCCGTGGTTCAGGCGGTAGTGCGTCTGACAACGAATCAGCGGCCCGGCTTCAAATCTCTGCCAGGTCACTGGAGACTTTTCTCGCAGTGTTTCGATGTCTAGCGTTCTGATGTGGACTCAGCCTCCTATCAAACTGTGTACCAGTGTCCTTGGTATTTCTGAGCACCTTAGGAGGTAAAGGCGGTCGAACGTGGGACTGATCACCCAACCTCAGTTCGTAACGTAGGCCGAGAATATGTGGAATGTTACCTCACCATACCTCAGCTTTACCTTTTTTACCAACTCCTTAGGTTTAAATCTTGAAACGAAACATCCTTAAAATTATTTATCTGTCAGAGTTCTCCAATCCGTAACTACGATCGTTATCAAGTTATATTTCCTCAAGTATTTATTTTCCAATTTAAAATTTCTACATGGCATGTCACTGACATTTAAAGTTTCCACCTGAATATAGTATCTCAATAAATTGTTCATGGTATCAGAGCTAACAACTTATGGTAATTGTTGTAAATCGAAAACAATATTTTAGGCTTCGCCTACCAATTGCAGTAAATGTACAGATTCCTAGAAAACACAAAACAGCCATGAAAAATTCACTTTGAAAACTTGCATAGGATGACAACACTCATTGAATGTATACTTGACAAGCACGGTGTGTAAAAGTTATAGTTAAATGTTCATAATAGATTAATCTCTGTAGTCACATAGAACAATTTTTCAAATTTACGAAATTTTCCATCAACCATTTTACACGAATCCTAGTGCATGATATTAAATTACATTTTAGTTCTTACATTAGGGGTGATAAATCGTATCTTGTTAAAGTGAAACTTGAATCATTTGAATGTGTCAATTCAAAACCTGTTATTTCTTATTTGACTGAAAAGTGATGAAAGTAAAACTTACTTTTGTTTTCGACTTTCTCCATAATAGTGAAGGCTCCTTTTCGGTATTTTCCTGAAATAATAATAATAATAATAATAAAGAACTAAACGCAAGCATGGATATCTTAGGGAAATATGCATATAATGTTGTTTTGCAACCAAATTTATTATGGAATTTTAAAAACATTATCAATTTCTGTAACAGTATGTCATCTTTCGCTAGGAACGTGATTTAATATTCGATCATGATCTCCGAATTTTATCTCTTAAATAATTGATTTAATTTTCAAAGTAGACTGCCAGCTGCGTTGTAATTAAACATTCTGAGTAAAACGATCTCATAGAAATTTACTTTCAAAGGCTAAATTGTTCATGATATGACATTCGAGAATAAGTCGCCATCCGGTATACAATTGGCTCTCAAAGTTCACTGTCATGCGGACTACCTACTCGTTGGATAATAGTTTTGCCTTATTATTTAGAGTTAGGAAAAGAAATATGCAAGGAAGAAAATTTTAATTTTAATGGCTGGAAATGCCAGAGATACAAATAAAACTAGCTGTTCAGGAAATAACAACACTAAGCAAGTACAAGAAAATTAAATGGAAACTATCACAAAAGCCTGGTTTTCTGTTTTCCATGCAACAAGAATTTAGCATACAGCTAGAGTTGCACACTGGAAGAGTTTGTAACCAATTTTCATGCAGTTTGAACCAGTTTCTTAGCATATATAAATTAAATTGAAATGCACACGAACAAATGGTTATTTATTTACAAGAAACAATTATTAGACCATACTTGAATATCCACTGTTTCAAACATTTGTGCCGCCGTATCTCTCTCTTCCGTAACAAAGTTTTGTATTAGCCGGGCTTCGAAGGCAGGTCCTCGATAATACAAAGTAACCAAAAGTTAACGGAAATGCATATTAACTAATGGTTATTTATTTTACCACCAAGACAGGCACTTTGCGCACTCACAGCAGTCATAACTCGAGTAGTGACGAGGACAAATGTATGTGTCGAAGCAGCTCGTTCGATCCGCACAGAGACTCGCACACTTTAATACAAGTTCTCGGGAATGACGTGTAAACAAAAACCACAGTTCACTGTCAGCTCTCTTGATCCCTAGCATCAATAACTCAGATTAAACAGACGCAAGTTAAAATGTAAACTCTCACGAATATCAGTTTTAAGATTTTTACCTTCAAGTGCTTTCTCGATCTTCCAAAACTCTAGGTCTTCGGTCATGAACACTATCAGCGAACATGCAGATTCATCCTATACAACAACCTTAAGTATAATAATACTAAATGATGTACTAAACGAGTAAATGATATTGCCAATCGGAAAGTTAACTGCAAATATTACGCCCTCATATATTGCTAAGCTGGCATAACATTATATTTTTTCACATGGTACTACGTGCAGTTATTGGATATTTGTCATTCCCAATAGTGATGATAAACACCATACGCAAAACATACCCTAGTGTTGCGAACTATGAATACAACACGGGATGAAATATCATAGGGAAATAGGCATCGGTAGTTTGTATACGATCGCGAAAACCTTTATATTTTATCCATGGTTTACAACACTGCTGACGTACTTTACGTGTGTTATTTATGATCTCTAGGCCATGCTTCAATCATATCAAACATTTCCTCAGCAGGTAAGTATTATACTTTCACAGGTTCACTCCTCGACACCATTTTCTGTTTCACAAACCTCTTAAACATTAAAGCGTTTCAAACGTCTGTACTGCAAATGCAGCCTCTTCTGATCCGATTATCTCATGAACAAAATGAATAAATTATCGCACTGTGACCGAACAAAATCGAAAAACCGAAACCACGAGAAACAAATGCACACTTCTCAAAGGCTCTTCAGTAAGTTCAATAATACCTCATAGCTTATATGCTTCAATGTGCAGATTGTTGATACAGGTAAGAGGCTTCAAGATTGAATGCACCTTTAAAGGTCTTTACACATATGGCGATTGAACGCTAAGGGCTAAGAAATAAGACCCTAAGGTTAAGAATGAATCGCATGACCAGTCTAACAGCTCATCGACAGTTAGGTTAGTGACATTGTGCGTGTATGTTCTCACAAGATGTATCAAAATGATAAATTATCCATATTGAGAAATCAATGTTAATTTAGAAGAATCTTTAAATTCTGACCCACAAAGTGAATAAGATTTATGCGGCGTCGAAATCTTGTTATGACATTCTGTTTGTTTTGTGCTCAAGATTTGTACGTGAAGTGTTTGTTTTCCTATTAATCGTAAATGTTACGTCAACTTTAGAAATATTGATAGATTCTGTTGAAATTCCATCAGTTACTTTATCAATCCGGGAGTAAAACCCTTCCTTTGCTTATACTGATTGTTATATCGAATAATAAAATTAATAATGTTAAAAAAAGTCGGCCAAGTTTATGGCTTGCTACCAGAAATAAATAAGACTGCTTTTTAATGAGAAAAGGAGAGAAGTGAAATAGAATGTTTCTAAGGGATACCTGGAATATTTTTAGCGGACTTGGGACTTCGGCAAAATTACCATGATTGCTAGTCCTGGTAATAAAAATCAAGTTCGTTCTGATCCATTGAGATACTGTTTGTTATGACATTCTCACTTATTTGTAGACTAGAAAGATACAAAAGCACCCGCTCCCATATGAATTAAAGTGTTTTCGGCAAACTTCAGAATGAGGTCAAATTTTATGTACCAACTTTGATAACGTGTGATGAAATGTGAATGATCCAATTCACTTTTAGCAATCCAGAAACAAAGTATTGAGTAGTAATGATAAAGAAGATCATGACTTTTGCTTGCGCCCAGAAATGAATAGTGTGCATTCCTTGAGTGAACATAAACCTGAATGAAGAAAGATAACCCAAGACAAGGAACCTACTAACCCTTTCGCTCAGCACTATTTTCTTAATTGCAGTTATCCTCCTGTTATTGATGTGGTATTTACTTCTACCTGTAATAGCAACCCGATGAAACTCAGAACTGCGGACCATTGCATTTTCTATATATGTTTTCATCATATAATAATCTGTTAAAAACCACAAATCTGAACTTAATTTCTTTCTCTACGTGCTACTTTAAACTGTTAGTTAGTAATAAACCTATGAAATCTCAACTTTTTTCTCACTAACTACTTTCATTGAAGTGATAGCCTGTATTAAACTTGCAGAGAAGGCTCATTATCTTTAAAGGATGAGTCCTGTGTATCAATATATCATTGAAAACGTTGCTTAAGGAAACGAAATCAGTTTCTCTGTATCTTTCTCATTCGAAATATGTATCTGTGAAGAATGCAATGGCAGCTGCTGAAGTTTCTGGTGGCCCTTACGACTTGGGAGTTAGCATCGGCCATTACCATCGCATCGTCAATGCAAATGCTAATTATTACCGCTATGTCCTGTTGCAAGTCACGTTTCCTTAAAAAAAATCATTAAGAGTTCATAGATATCACCTCATGGAACACTGATTCAAGAAAGCAATATTTTTCTCCGAAAATTTTTCATGTTCATATCCCAAACACGTTCTAATCAAAAATTGTTTACTTTATTTTCAGTGTACATTAAGCACACAGAAATCTCTTAGAAAATTCAGTTTTGCTTTTAACTGTGTAGACATTTGTGATTTAGCTTTATGATTTGACTGTGTCTGTATTCGAATTAAACAAATCCAGGATCAGTTCGTAAACATCATAAGTGACTGGATAAACCTGTAGGTTCAGATTTATAGGTCTGTTCTCATTGTTTTCTCCCGCTTACAATCACGGGTTAATACAGCATGTAACCGTGTTTAGTTTCAGTATAATGTATTTAAGTTGCAAAACCTTATTTCAGACCCTTATTCAAAACTATCAAAAGTTTATGTTAATATTTTCTTCAAAGAATAGAAACTGAAAGCAATATTATCGTCTTCTTATCACCGAAAGCGATCATAAAAAAAATTGAAGATTTTGGGTATCAATCTACCACTCATTATCTCAGCAACATAATATTCCGTTCGTCCGCTCATATTATTTCCTCCAGTATTCAATAACCAGCTTTAATGGAACAAAATTGTTTTCTTTGTCGAACTGCATTTTTTATCAACCATGTTTCTTTTGTGCTTGTTTAAGTTTCTCTTTAATTTCGAACTTTTCTGTTGAGAATACGAATTGATTTTTTTTACTTAAACTGCTGTTTATATTCGAAAACAATTTTCAGTGAGCTATTAAACCTCGGATTCTTTGCAGCGCCTGTAATGAAACTGCCTTTTGCTTAAAGCATCGGGGTTTCATTAAACACCTCCCAGTTTTCCAATACACACTTTAAAGCACGTGATATCTCAATCCCAGCTTACAAACAAGAGTGCATTGAATTACCAAGCGATGTTTTGACGCGCCTTCTCTACGCTAATCTAACTTATTACAAACAATAGGTTCGTTTTCCCAAAAATAGAAAAAAAGAATCGGAAGACAGAGAATTAAGGTAAAATGAATGAAAAGTTTATTTTCCACCAAACTTAAAAACATTCCAAAACCTTGAAATAAATTCGTCTTGCAAAAACACATTCAAAACTAAACACAAACTCACGTAATTTATCTTTGAATAACTGAAAGAATAACGGAATCGTAACAGCTGATAACTAACACAAGCAATTAATTTCCTCACATATTTATGCTCACAGAAAATTACGTTACAGAATTTCCTCAAAATATCCGTTTTGAATGAAAGCAAATCAATACAAGTGAGCTTCAATCTATTACACACTGAAAACCATTCTAAGAAGAATAAATATTTTCGTATATTTTCTTCGTAAAAATTCACAACTCGTGAACACATAGAACAAAACTATTTTCATAGTAATAATTACTCACCAACTTAAGTGTAACAAAATCGTAGTTTGGGCCCATGTGAGAACTTTTCCTTTCAAGAGCTTAATACCACCTCTAGGAGACAATTCTCCAAACATCATCCTCCGAACCAAAGGCATCGCTCAGAGCAAAGCATCATCATCCGAGCCAAAAATACACCTCATAATTTTGAACTCAAAAACACATATCATTAAACGCCTACACTTTTATCCCCATAAGATTTGTCTTTAATTGGCAGCCTAAATACATTTTTAATAATGCTTATTTTTCAATTATTTATTTTTCTATTTTCATCATCCAATGAAGCGAAATCGAAGTTTATGCGGAAGACCGAATTATTGACTTTTGGTCTTCTCTTATATTATAGGCTAATCGACTTGCGGCTTTTAAAACTACTTAGGTATTTCTGCAGCTAGTCAAAAGCATGTTGGGTGTAGTATATCCCTATATCCATTGAAGATTAAAGTACGTTAGTAACAAATATTTTGCCTTAATGAAATAATAGTACTTACTTTCCAAATGCTATGCCCTCCTGCGAAGGAGAGAACATCGACACCTTTCTTCTTCTCCACAGCAGAAGCCATGTACGTCAATTCCTTGAATTCCTAAAACCGAGGATAATAAAAACTTTGAGAAAAGATAATAAACATGTTTTGTTTGCAGATAATTAAACAGTAAAACAATAATATACACAAAAGAAAATGATAGTGGCAACATTTTGTATTTTGCGACAACTGGTACGCGGTGTAACTAAAGAATTGCAACTGTGAACTCAGAACAGCTAGACCAACACACATACGTCAATTATTCGTCCAATTCTTTCAGGTAAAGAACTCGTTATTTCCCCTTCTCCTTTTCCCTCTAGTAAAGCAAAAAACAGCAAAAAATGTTCCCACCATTTTTTCTACACATGAATCATTTAACAAATATGAAATGAATGAAAACCGAAGGATGTAACAATATACAAACAGAGGGCGCAGTTAGGAATTTAAATACTCACAAAGAAATTAAAAGCAATAGGAGGCAGTAAGATAGAGGTGGAAAGCAAAACTTTAGATGTAAACAAGGAAAGAGACAATGAAGGAGAAAGAAAAAATCAAATAGGAAATTTAAGTATGAGAAATTTAACGAAGCAAATCTGGGGGTTAGAAACAGAACTCAAATATCAACTAAAATCGAAAAAAGATAGCAGTGATTTCATACAAATTAGAAAGGTTTTGTAAGCAATTCAAATGTGCAGGCGGGTGTATTCAGATCTCGCCAGTTTTCTTCCAAAATTCCGTTTAATGTTACTACAGCCTGTATTGTACACTTCGCATTAAAAAAAAATGCGACAGCGAACGCCGTGCAGCTAGCAACCCAAATGACATCTTCTTATCCCATAATCGTATCGGGTAAACAGACCCCCCTTTTTCCTTCCTTCGTCTCACCCATACTAAAATCAGCAAACATCATGAGCATGTTTTTTTTGTTTTTTTTTAAATAGACATGTATTAGTATCGACAAAATGAAAGAATAAAAGTGAGACGAATCAATATACCTAAGTTGATGGAGGGAGAAATTTAAACACCTATGATGAAACATTGGAACCGATGGATGTCTGTTAGACAGAGGCAGATAAATGAGAGAGAGAGAGAGAAAGGGAGAGAGAAGAAGAAGAAGAAGTACAGATAAAAATATGGAATTTAAACATAGTAAAAAATATTAAGTTCAGTTCCCACAATCAAATCTAACAGCAAGAGAGAAGTGACTTTTGGATTTTATATTTTTTCAGGGCTATTCGAATATATCAAGCGTGCTTCAAATATTCATTAAGTCATTTTCGAAATGGAGACCAAACTTGGTGGTCAGATTAAATACTCATGATTTCCAGTGAAACTCCAGAGTTTTGAGACAAATCTACGATAATGTCAAAAGTGTAACACACATGCTTTGTTTGCGCGGGGTTCGGTTGCAAATTCGATTCGGCTTATTAAATATACTGGTTCGGAATACTTTGTAATCAGAGATTCCGAAAAGATTTTCAGTTTGGGGGGTGTAAAGTCAAAATTGGGAGAATTTGGTAGCTTTGCAATGTTTCTATCAACTTTTGACCGCGAAAAAATGTTAAATTTTTTTATACTCTCGCTGATTTGGGGCTGACACCCCTACAGAGGTCGGGTCTGACCGAAACAATGATTGTAACCAACCCAGTAGATACCGTAGACTACCTTCCATTCCAGATCACTAATGTAAATTGAGCATACAAAGAACATGAATGGATGATAATTTTTCTGCTTAATTTCTATCAAAAACAGCGAGATTATAATTCCAAACTGAATCAAAATGAAAAGTTACCAATGTTCAAAAGCAAAATTCGCATGTTCCTATAGGTATAGCAGACATTGCATGTTGCACATTTCAAAAGTGAAAAAAAAGGGAACACATTGAATGGTATGTTCATAAATTAAATTATGGGATAGAAACGAATTTTTGGCTTAATTAATATAAAAAGTATTCTTCTCTTGAAATAGCCAAAAAAGTGGGCCATTTTCTACTAATATCTTAATATGTATCTGTTCAGAACATGCCACTCTAGATTCCACCTATTGCGAATATAACGTTTTGATAATTACAACATTAATGAACTAGTGTTTATAACAATTCGCACAGATGGAATAAACATGGCAGAGCTGAAACGGGTCATCGGCTGTCGGAGGATGTTGGTCAGGTATTGGACTGTGCCATCAGGTTTAAGATTCGAACGCATTCTGACGCAGTGAATCGATGTAAATCTTATAATCTGGTTGGTGAAGAAGAGATTTTAATTATTTCATTGCGTTTTGTTTCAGGGATGACCAGGATAGGAGATGTTACCCCGAGAACGCGAAAAATACGACGTCGAAATTCCCAGTTAAATAGATTATCTAGACCGGGTCAATTGGGTTACCGGGTCTCTTATGTTTTGGTCAGGCCCTATCACCGGTTCATCGAAAGTGGCCCGGATTTAGCTGTGGAACACTCACAGAGAGAGTGTGTGTAAAATAAGAGAACAAATAAACATGAATAGAGAGAGGGAGAAGAAGAAGAAGAGAAAGAAGCAGCGAAGACAGGATAAGAATACATCGAGAAATAGAGGAAGAGAGAAAAACCAATGAAAAACATGAAAAGTATATTATCATTATGCTAAACAACACACATACTGTTTACTCGGACTCTGACCAGTGATGCTTCGTTAGTTTCCATAACGGAGATGAATCTCTGTTTGAATACTTCAGTGGATGCGAAAAAGAAACTAGCTGGTGGGGAATCGAACCCATGTTTTCAAATTAGAAGTCCAGCACGATAGCGATACTCCACACTTGCCTCTACCCAAAATGTGCTTAGGAAATGCCATAGTGTTTCTTTCTAAGGATAATAACATGAAAAGGGAATACTGCAGGTTAATGACGTGTTCTTAACTGTCCTTGTAGTCCCTTGAGACTGGATTTGGACTTTTCCAACCAACATTCGTAAATCGTCTTCCTCTCTATAGTGACTCAGGTATTTGATTCCACAGTCTGAAGGATTCTCCGTTTTGAAGGAGAAGTTATGATAAGATTATTCACGACCGCTTTGTAAAAAACTTGGCTTAAGCAGGGTTTGAACCTACGTTGGTTTGCTTCAGTATTTGAAAGTCCAGCACTTTTTCTCTACTCCATCTGGGCAACGAAAGGCAGAAGCCATGAATTACTAAGTTCATCTTTGGAAATAGCCAACTTCGTCCTGTAACTTGTTTGAACCAAAGTGCACACTAAAATTTCTTTATTTAATGACTTATAGACAAATTATTGCCCACTAATATCCTAAATAACAAAAAATCCAGGAAAAATGAAAGAAACAACAACAGCTTATGCAGTTTCTTTGCGCCGCGGAATTTCAAAATCACGCTTATAGGAATAAGTATTATTATCATTGTTGTTGTTGTTGCAATGAAACGTCTGATAACTGACAGTTTTATATTCCCTGTAGAACAACATTGAATATTATGGAAGTAAACTCTGTCAATAGTGGATATATATGAAAAAGAACACTGACAGCTTGATAATGTTGTCTTTTAAATAAAAGCATCTCTATAGCGGACGTCTGCAGACATTTCTGCATGAAATAGTTTTTCAGATGTGAGTAATTTTCCTATCAGGAAGATAAATTATGACTTTACTTACCGTACCCCTCCAATACAATTATTGAACATCTTCAGTAACAATATTTTTACAAAGTAGCTAAGTGAACTCACGAGCCCCGAAGCATGTCACAAGCTCTGGTAAAGCTGGTGGTTGCTTTTTCACGAATCAGTGACCTGGCTCCCGTCTAAGAAGAGCCCACATAGAAACAATGTAGAATAAAAAGTTAACAGCACTTGTGCGCAGTGTTCGATTTGTAGCGGGGGATGGTTGCGATCATCCCCCTCTCGGCAAAAATCTTCTCTGGTACTTTTTACAGATAGATACCTCTAACCTGGGACATGGACGATCCCAAAATAGCGTATAATACATATTTCACTATTTCTTCCCTCTCTCTGGAAATTGCACAAATCGAACACTGCTTGAGCGTAAACAGCACGTTGGCGTATTCACGCGGCTAACGGGAGGCTGCGCCCTCCTCCCCGCGTCTCACGCCGCCCAGTTCAATTCGGACACACCATGCCCCCATGGTTCGCTTCGCTCGGTGTGCACCTGGTGCGTTGATATACATCCTACCTTTAAGTAGCTAAACTCCACGTTAGCATGGTAACTTTTTGTGGTCCCTAATTGTACTGTATATAATCTACGAAAAATGCCAGAAAGGAATTATTAATAATAAATTTGAACTTAGAAAAATACATTTTGAACAAAAAAAGAAGAAAAAATGTTTCTCTGTCGGGATTCGAACTCGAGACCTCTGAATTAGTGTCTCCGTGTGTTAATCATAAGACCAAACTGCCAGTTGCCGAATACATTATTGACGGTGTTATTTATAGTTCGAACTCTGCTCACATATATTTTACACAGCACCAATCTCGCGAATCATTGTTTGGAGATAAACCTCATGTCCCATTTTCTCTTCTGTTTCCAGAATAACGGACAGTGCGTGCATACAAATAATTGAATTTTGAATTTAGTTTTAAGACCTTTTAGGCAACTTTGGCTGAGGCCAGATGCATGATGATGGGATTAATTGGTGGAATGAAGAAAGTGGGAGAAAACGGGACAACGCCTAGGAAACGCACGCACACGCATGGGCATTGCCCCTCAATCATTTTTGATATTTCATTCTAAACGATAGCTTTGCAATTTGTTATCCATAAAATGAATTGTATTCCCCCCCGGGTATTTCTACTAAATCAGCCCATTCGCACACGGTGTTTGTCCACCATAAAGCGCACATGGCATCAGTAGGGATCGATTCAACGCAGCGTATCTCAACATTTTTCATGCAGCTACCCCCTTGAACGGTGCGACCTCCAGAAATAATTTTCTTGTTTGTAATAAGAGGATTTATTTAACATTGTATTGAATAGCCTCCTGAAGGCTTCAACACACGCACGCACGAACGCGCGCGCGCACACACACCTTATATATATAAAAATTAAGTGGCTCACATAAGCTGATGCTAGTGTGTGAGCCAGCATCAGCTTATGTGAGCCACTTAATCTGTATAAAAGAACATGTTAATCAAGAGAGAGAAAAATAAATTCAAATGCAATTCAATATATGCTGTTTATCAATTCGTGTTACGGAGAAACAGGCCTATAAAAACGAAAGTTCTCAAGTTATTTCTATGACTTTTTCTACAGTTGCTTATAAGACCCTGAAGTTTTGATGCTGAGAATAATTTTCCTAAACTAAATTGTAATCCCCCTTTCCGGAATTGGAACTCAAAAGTGAATCTCACTTATGGGAAAAGCAATGTTTATTCAGTAGACCACTGTTCCTTGACTAATTTGATTAATTTAGTACCAAGAAATTAAGTCAGACACCGATTTCTCATTATAAAATATTGTAGCATCTCTCGATCTAGATCTATTTCACTTTTTAATTTAGACCACCAAAAGGGGGTTAACATTTTGTTTTGTGAAACTATTTTCAGTGTCGAAAGTGGGTTTTGTGAGCAATTGTAGCAAGTTTACCGCTTTTACCGGTCTGTTTCTCAGTTACACGAATTAATAAAAGTAAATGTAAAGCTATTCCCTGTGCGATACACACGGGCCGTGAATGGCACATGGGGAATGTGGAGGCAGCGCTCCACATATTGTCGACCTACAGTACGAAGTCAGGTGGAGTGGTCAGTCCCACGCTCGACCGCCTTTACGATCATAAGGACACTCTGGTACTCAGTTTGGAGGCTGAGTACAACGCAGAGCGCCAGGCATGGAAGGATGTGTACCTAACTTTTGACTGAAAGTGTATCACACAAATTGAACAGGATATTTTGAAACTGGTTAATCAAAATAGGCTCAGATTTTTCGTTAACCTAGTAAACTTGTGCGATCTTTCGTAATGTTTTAAATATTTATGTCCTTTTTCATTTTCTGTAATATTCGCTTTTCATTCGAAAACATAATAGTTGATTTATTGTATTCGGTAATAAATACCCTGACTATATTAGAGAAAAACTATTCAACTAATTACATTACCTTTAGTAATTATGAAAACAAGTAAAATAAAATACCTTATCTGAAAATTATTGGTTTTGGCTTACAAAACCCTAATTAAATTTATTTTTACAACTCGTCTCGCGATCCCCTTAGGAGTCGTGACCCCCAGGTTGAGAAATCCTGATCCAACGTATACATAAAATTCGGGAGCTGTACTATACATGGTTTTGACGAATAAGCTTGTCTATAGCGCTACATAAAATATTTACTTACTTCTTGGTACGCGTAAACATGGGTTCAAGTCCGTGGGAGACTATTGAAGAGAGTGGTTCAGAACAGAGTTTATCCAAAAATATATGTCCCATCGTTAGAATCTCAGCTGTTAAGTTTAGTCGTTCGTAACAATTATTATTGATAATGTTTAAAAATAGCTTTTGTCTTTGCGTACTGGCTTTATTCTCTTCTTCATTATATAAATATATGCAAATAAATTCAAGCAGAATTTGTCTTATTTTGAATATAAACGCCATTTACAATTAGTAGAGAACGAAAATTTAACGTTCCGACTTAGCTGGAAAAGTAAAAAAAATTGGGGAAATATGGGGTTCCATCAGCATCAAAAGTACAATAACCAAGAGCCTGAAATACTTCGGCCATGAGGAATGCGCTAGACAGTATTCAGTGTAGGCAAGTTCTTTTTCGTTTTCTTATTCCACAGAAGTTGAAAGTGGGGAGATAATTTTGATGCTAGGTGGCTTCAGTTAGTAAGTTCGATCCGAAAATTTACAAACATCTACACTTTCGCGTAATATAGACATATGATGACGAATGAAATTGAATCCTGAGGCACTTGCTGAAGAAGGAAATCTTATGATTGTAGGTTCGATTCGCCTGCAGCTGACGACTTTTTATACTTACAATAAAAAGTGTCAAAAGTTAAAATTTTGTGTTACGTTCAACTTGCCATATTGCACGAAGTGTATTAGAACTTTTAATTGAAGTTTTAACTTCTCCATTTGCTAATGACATTTTTGTGATGTTAGCTTCGTGCAGGCTGGTTTACAATAAAATAAAAGATAATAAATGATCGTATCTTAATGAGGCAATACAACTGGATTTGTTCCTGAAACTGCCATAATATATTCATTTTACAATTCGACATGACAAAAAGGACATGCATACAGTGTGTTTACTTACCACCCAATACATACAGACAATATGTAACACATATACTCAATGATACATTTTCCTCGCATTGAACTTCTTAATTCATGGCTGCTCACTTTCGTTGGGAAAATGGAGTAGGAGAAAGGCGTTGGACATTTAAATACGATAGCAAGCCAACATAGGTTCAAATCCTGTTCAAGCTAAAGATTTTTCTACAAAGCGATCGTGAATAATCTAATCATCACTTCTCGTACAAAAGGGAGAATATTACCAACTGTGGAATGAAACACCTGAGTCACTATAGAGAGGAAGACGATTTACGAATGTTGGTTGGAAAAGTCCAAATCAAGACTCAAGGTGTTACCAGGACAGTTAAGAACTCGTCATTGATCAGAAGTATCCTCTGTTCATGTTATTATTCTTAGAAAGAAACACTATAGAATTTGATAAGCAGATTTTGGGTAGAGGCAAGTGTGGAGTATCGCTATCGTGCTGGACTTCTAATTTGAAAACATGGGTTCGATTCACCACTAGCCAGTTTCTTTTTCGCATACACTGAAGTATTCAAACAGATATTCATCTCCGTTGTGGAGAACTTACGAAGCATCACTGGTCAGAATCCCAGTAAACAGTGTGTGTGTGCTGTTGTTTAGCATAATGTAGTTTTCATGTTTTTCATTGGTTTTTCTCTCTTCCTCTCTTTCTTGATGTATTGTTATCGTGTCTCTCTTCTTCTTCTCTCTATCTAATTATTTTTATTTGTTCTCTTACTTTACACACACTCTCTCTGTGCGTGTTCCACAGCTAAATCCGGGCCACTTTCGATGAACCGGTGATAGGGCCTAACTCAAACATAAGTGGAAAGGTAACCCAATTGACCCGGTCTGGATAATCTATTTAACTGGGAATTTCAGCGTCGTGTTTTTCGTGATCTCGGGGTAACATCTCCGATACTGGTCATCCCTGAAACAAGCACTTTTCAAACGCAATAAAATACTTAAAATCTCTCCTTCATCCTCCGGGTTATCAGATCTAAATCGAATCAGAATGGGTTCGAATCTCACACCCGACGACACAGTACAAAACTTGACCAGCATTCATCGACAGCCGGTGACCCGTTTCAGCTCTGCCGTATTCGTCCCATCTGTGCGAATTGTTATAAACACTAGTTCATTAGTTTTGTAATTATTAGAACGTTATATTCGCAATAGGGGGAATATAGAGTGGCATGTCCAGAACAGATAAATTTTAAGACATGAGTAGTATTGAGCTGGGTATATAAGGATGGACAGACAAGAAGTAGAAACCTGCCTTCACGCCCCTGGGAATCTTCGTGGCAAAGGCTAAAATAATAGACTGAGTTGGTTGGAGTTCCCCAGGATTTTTGTTTTAGATGTGTCTAACGTTTAGAACGTTGACTGGCGAGTTTGTTCTTACGTCCTCCTCAGAGACATGGAATAGGCACCAGCAAGATATTACGCCCTGGTTGAAATTAAGTTCGCGGTGTGGCTCAGCTTGGCCTTGGACTGACCCAACTGAGGTCATCTTCAGGAGATTACATGTCTGCTTGCCAGTGGTCGTCTCAACTATTTAATTCCCATTCCTGAGCTTTTTAATAGATGCGAGCAGTCATGCAACGTGTGTGAGTTGTTTATTAATAATGAACGGAAACTTGAAAGCACTAAGTCCATCTGCTGCCAGTAGCGGCGCGAAGAGGAGGGGTGAACGAAGCCCTCGCCCCAGGCCCCAAGTGTCGAGGGGGCTCCCGTTGCTCAGCAGTGGGATCACATCGGTAAAACTGGCACAAAAGCCCAAAATTCATATATAAAAAGTAAGCTCGAATATCATCTTATGTTGTAGTAAAATGTCCAATATACACTAAACTACTTGGTTTGTAATTCTGAAAGCATAATCATTAGTGCATGTCCGCTCAAATTTACCCATTTTTCAACATTAACACGGTTATGTATATTTTATCTCTGGACCTCCAATACGCATAAAATACGAATTTTTTATTTTCAAAATCAACGTTGACATTTAATTCTTTCCATCCGAAAAGCACCCTTAAAACAGGAATTTATTCTGTTTAGCCAATCACCTTTGGATACCACTTTGACTAATTCCGTTACGTTTCAGCTTTTTCACGAAGAGGACTAAAATTATCAAGCAGACTTTAGGGGAGAAATGTTTTTTGTTTGAATGTTCTATGATAAGCCAGTAAGGACATATTACATTTATTTGTAAACGACTACAAAAAGGGCGGCCATTAATTAATCGATAAGAACAGAAATAAAAGAATACCCTTTTGCACTATTCTTATACAACGAATATACGTGTTAAAATATATTTTTAAGGTGTCGAGTAACCAAGCTAGACGATTTCAAAATGCCTGGCTAGTAGTTTGTATAAGATTGGGAAACCTTTTCGGTTCCATCCATAGTTTGGTGGTGTGTGCTTTAAGTATGTTCTCTATCATCACTAGAAGATATCAAATATCCATTTGAAAAATTTAAACGTTATACCTGGTTGGCAACACTGACGAACCGGTGTCATCGTGTTTTCACTCTTGATGTCCACCATGTTGCTAGAAACAAATTTCGGCAAACGGAATTTTCATTCAATGGGTCGTTTCTGTCTTACTAAGAATTAATCATTTCTTCGCGTTGCTAGGCGCCAACTTTGGGCTCAAAGTTGAAAACGTTGTATCTCCAGAACGAAGCCGAATTTCATCCATATTCGTATGAACGTTTTACTTCTTTCAATGTCAGGAATCACCTCCCGAAAGTAACGTCCTTTATTCTGAATCACCGTGAATATAATCTTTATTTAACTTCTGTGAAGTTCGAGGTTTCGCTCCCCCCCCCCCCTCCCCAGCTCTGCTCCTACTTGTCCATCGCACCTAAAACTTTTGTGTTCTTCATACCTCACCATCATCCATCAGATGCGCTATGTTTGATTCGGATCTCACATCGTGTCCGTCCCTTGTTAGTTATATTTGAAATGAAGCTAGAAGATGATAAGTCCGGATGTATTTTAACATACATTAAGAGAATACGAAGGACAATTGTATGAATAACTTCTAAAAGAGAAACGTTTTGTCTTCCTCTCAAGTGCCACGATCCCATTTGTGTGACATATATTGCCCTTGGTTACCTCAGATAGAATACCAGACTCAAACAACGCCAACATCAAATTTCAACGTAGCCTAGCAAAGATCATTTTGATATATTATACCGTTCCTAAGATATGGTACAAAATGCTTATGACGACAGGGTTGTCACCATAGGCGCCAGAGGATCATTTATGTTATTGCCTATTTGTATTTTTTTTAAATCAAAACTTGTAACACTTGAAGGGTGGAGTTTGTACGGAGAGATAAGGGATTTCTATCCCTTTCTGGTTGAAGGTGTTGCTATTTATGATAGCCAATTTTGTAATTGTAGAAAATCTAATCTTGTTCCCATACATACACTACTGTTGCCTTTTCACTAAAAATGTGACAAATATCCTACTATCTGCAACTTATTTGCCAATTGAAGAGCAGGGAGGAAAAACGACCCGAGTCGTCTCAGGTCGTTTTTGCGCAAAAGTCTTAATTTGAACCACCAAATTTTCATGAGTATTTTAGTGTTTGTTTCATTCTGATATCTGTTAAATTGTATTAGTTATGGTAATTTTTATGCAGCTGTGTTTAGCGCCATGTATCCCAGCTGTCTTATGCTCACGCCGCCAAATGGCTTTCTTGTGTGATACTGTTGATTAGGTTATGACATAGCTCGTACATCGTATGAGTTAATATTGTGTTCTACGAGGTGTTGACTTGTCGACACGACAGTCCCTGGTACTGTCAAACTAATGCTTAGGAATATGTTGAAAGCTGCAGAAGAAAAAGACTTGAGATGTTTATTTTGTGCACTGACTCCTGAGGACTGCAAATGGTTTGAAGATGTCATAGAAAAGCCAAAACAAGGAGATTCGGAGGTAATCAAATATTGAGACGGTGAAATAGAAGAGGAGTCAGACTGTGAAGCTATACTCGCTTATGAATTTAATGAAGATGATTAAGTAGAGTTAAAGAGGGCATGGCATTGATGTCATAAGTTACTTACTTTTTTACTTACTTACTTTTACTTATTTTGTTTCATTTGCTGTTTTAATATTTCATGTTGAATTCAACTTATTTTCAGACCTATGTATCTTCTGAAGTGTTCTAATACATTATAAAAAATATATATATAGAAACGTTTACATATTTTTTTTATCTCAAATTTTTCAGCAACTCTTATACTACAGGGCATTTTATGAGAAAACGACCTCTGACACTACCTGTTCATATGCTGTATAATGTTTAAAGTACCAAATATATAAATATTCAATTTATGGAATATATATCTAAAGGATATGTACTTTTAAGTCATATTCGTAATTTTATTTATTACATAAAATACTTTTCAGGGACACAAACTTCATATTTCGAACATGTTCTTCTCAAAACTCAATTTTTAGACTCGGGTCGTTTTTCCACTCAACTCCTCAATTGTAAGAAATAGTATACGCTGCGCCTTTGTTTAAGAAGCATCATTTAAAGCTACTTTAGTCCTCAACTTTCTTCATTGAGTGTAAAAACAATGTAAGTCAAATTGACCCTCGCTATAAATTTTGTAAACAACACGTGATCTCAAAATCTGCAAATTACTATATATCTTCCAGAAATGTATGAGTACACAAAATTCGCCATATTTAAATGATTGGGGCGTTGTATATTTTTCTTTCTTGTAAAATCGCAAACCAACGCTTTCTGTTGTTTCCACTTGCATGACTTGTTGCTGAGAAAAGGTCAGAGTAGAAGATAATGCGAAAGGTATTGCTAGGTTTTATTATAGATGCGGTGACTTCTATCTTGTTTATTTCAATAATGTAAAAAGTTGATCATTGCTTTTCATATATTTTTCAACAAGTTTTTATCCATGTTAGAGGGATGAAATTTAATCGTCTTGTGAACGTTCATATATGCACTTATATGGATGTAAAATTTGTATTACGAACACATATTTTGTTCTAAATTCCTTTAAGCCTGTTACCAGTCTGAAGGATGACACCTGAGTGACCACTATTTTCTTGAAAAGAGCTAGGAAGTAGACGCTCACCCGCTTCCTTCCTTCTATACTCGAACCTGATATTCGCCTCCTGTGATTCAACAAAGCCTGCAAAATCACAATTGATTGAGTAGTAGTTGAATATGTGCAACATTCTAATTCTCATTTGAAGCCAGAGATCGTCATCATTAGACTGCTAGGCATTAGGTACAGAAGTGTACATTCACGTACCGTATGTATGTATGGGTATACGTATGTATGTATAGATAGATATCAAAATACTAATCTCAATAGGTAGATATAATTAAAATTAGTGTGAAATTGACATTGATGTAAATATACTTTAAGTAAATACTTCTACAAGATTTGCCTCTTTTGCTTCTTAGTATTTAGTTTGGGTCCTTTGTAGTTGATACCTTATTAATTAATTGCTATCTGATAGTAAATTTTCCACATTCTATATTGAAATGAAAATCCCTCACACATATTGTTTGTTTAAAAACTTACCTTATTCGAAGGTTTTCTTGCAGGATTGCTATGTCTTGATGAAATGGCATTTTTTTCCTTTGAAGTTTTTGACTGTAAGCAAGAGATAAGTATAACATTAAATTTTCGAATCAAATCCTTCGTTATGATTTGAGAAATTGCAAATTGCAAAATTAGAATAAATAAGGAACTTTCATTACCGAGTTTTATTGTGACTGTGTTCCTAAATTGACTACAGTCAAAATAATTGCAGGTAGTGTCGTCCAAGACTACCTTTATGATCGTAAATGTTACATTTATGTTCTTCTTATTCTTAGTAGATTTTTATATTGTCATTTTGAGGCAGATATAGAATAGGTATACTTGTGAGAAAGGATAAGTGTATGCATGAAGCATACGCCCACTGTGAATTTAATACCATTCCAATTTTTATGAAATTTTATTTCTGGAAATTTCTTATGTCCTTGAATTTGATTTAGAAGTAGAACATTTGTATCCCGAATTCAAATATGGCAGCATCTTGAACTTACCATTAATGTAATTTCATACTTAGGGATTCCAAACACAGCTGAGTTTGAATGTGAAGTCAAAATCTTAAATTTCAAACTGTAATATGGTTGCAGCCCGAAATGGTTTAATTTGAAAATATCATTTGATTTTCATTAAATTTCATATTTATACATGCTCTAGATATACATGCAATACTTACATTCACACCGACGTTATCAGAACCTCCTACTCTCAAAGGCATCGTAGATGAGGAATTGTGTGAATTAGAGGAACGTAAAACCTGAAAAAAAGTTATGCTTCGTATTAAAATATTATGACTTCCAAAAATTTCGCTGACACTGAATTATTGGACAGAGAACAGAGCGATTTATGAGGAAAGAAAATTACTTGGCGGAATATTTGATTATTTAACGATGATTTTTTTAATAATTGCCTGCTATGTCATAACTCTTTTATTAAGTGAGGGAAGTTTATAATTTTAGATTCAAATTAAAGGTAAGAATGTCCTCGTTTAAAGGTAATATAACTTTTCGATTTAGTCCCAATCCAAGTCGATATAGTTCTTCTTTCGGAACACTAGTTTCTGCATTCCGACAGAAAAAAAATGAGGTATATGGGGAGGCCTGTATAGACTTTACCACGGTAAGGACTGTTCAGACAAACAATCCAGCTACTTCCACCTTACATAACAAGCAACACAGTGGACGTCCTTTCACTGCGTCCTCACGAGAAGTGGTGGGACGTGTTTGATGAACAAATTTGTTGGAATCACTGCATTGAAAACAAGGCGATTATAGAAATTCTCGACATACACCATCAACGATGAACCTGGGTTCAAACTGTGTATTCCAGCTGGGTCATTCGTCAGCTGCAAATAAAATTAAACAAAGCCATAAGCACATGTGTCATCAATATTTGGAGCAATACGAAACGGACGAGGGTTTCAACATTGCGTCGTATCGTCACCGGGTTTATGTCCTGTCTTGTGGCTCTTTGCAAGCTGAATATGATGGGAACTTGCTTCGAGTTCGACGATAAGGTTGGCAAGGTGCGTTGTTGGTGTCATCAACCGCCGATCTCATTTTTCTCAGACCGAGTGCAGAAACTAGGTTCCGATGGCGGAAGTGTATCGACGCGAGTGGGAACCAAATCGCAAAGCGATATTACACTTTGAAAGAGGACATTCCAACCTTTCATGTAAAAGGAAATTCTTAAATTCTCCTCATTTAATAAAAGAAGTTATGACCTAGGAGGCAAAAATTATTGAACAACCTTAGTAACTGAAACACAACCTAGTCTAAGATATTTTAATCCCATTGTGAATTATCCTTAACAGACTCTTCTCAGAAGGTTGCAATTGTATCTTAAACATAATGTACACCCTAGTCCAAAAAGATTGACCGCATTGACGGCGTTTTTAGCTGAAAATTCTGTAAGTCCTCTTCGGGTAACTTCGGAAGTAGAAACAAGAAATTCCAGGTTCGAACCTTGAATCGTAGGGTGAACGTTTGCATTTGGGAAAATGCGTACGGATGTGTTTCTCTTCTTGAAAGTACTACAAGATGTGTTGAAATGTTATTAAGTGTAGAAAGAAGTAGCAATAAATGAAATATGTCATAATAACAGTATTTTAAAACTACGCATACATGTGATCACGTGCTAGTTTTGTCACCTACGCTTCCAGATATAAAGAACACTTGCAATCAAAGGAACGACAGCAAGCATAGTTCTCGCCTGCATAGTAGAGTGAATGTGACAAAGGAAAAAAACAACGGATATGAATGTCCTGGAACACCGCTAATTCAAAGTAATGTTTCTTCAGAACGAATTTTGTAAGGGTGTTCATGTTAGACCAGTGGTATAGAGCGAAACTCCCAACCATAAGATCGTGAGTTCAAATCCAACACAGACTTTTATTAGTAGAATTGCACAAAAGTATGAAATAAGTTGTGGCTGCTACGAAAAACATTTTCATAAAAGTTTATGTGGCCTTCAAAAGCGCTATTTTGGGAGTTGGAGAAGGAAAACTAATATTGTGCTTAAGACCCTTCTACATTTATTATAAGTTCCTTTCTTCTCGGCATGGAATCTATTAGACGGTTGACGGCTCCTTTACCTACCTCCAACTCTATTTCCGAAACAAGGTTCCACGGGTTATCCCGAGTTCTTGATGTTTCTGCCGCAAGCCAACTGTCCCTTAGAGTACGGTTCACCTCTGCCCACATATTTTTCAAAAGATTGAGGTATGTTCCACGAGGCGGCCTGTCAATTAAATCAATCTCCGTATGCCCTGCGAACCATTCCTGAACCACACGGGAAGTATGTATTGGAGACTGGTCATGCTGGAACTGAATGTCACCATCAGACTGCAGTACCCTTACTGATAGCACCATATTACTTACGATTTGTAAGTACTGGGCACTGTTCATGTGCCCTTCAATTCTGTGAAGCTGTCCTGCACCATGACTGGAAATCCAAGTCCAACATGAAGTACCCCGATTCGACGTTATGAATAAGGATTCATCTGAGAAAGGTACTTTTTACCAGTTACGATCCACATTCGCATGTGCAAGTGGGAGACTGAAAATTTTGTGTTCGTCTAATAGTCTCCTTCACGGCAGCAAAACGGCCACGTAACACATCATGACGAAGTTTTCAGGGAGCTTACGGCGTACTACCAGGAAAATAGAACGCCTTCTTCAGGTTTCTAGAGTTTGTCCGTCCTTAGTAGATTTAACCGGGTTTCATTTACTAATTTTGCATCTTCCCACTTGGTAGGCACATGCAGACGACCAGGGATCATAAATTTCCAGTCTGACCTCTAATATAATATTACCGAATCCATCGCCTGCCTGTAGCGGCCAGGACACTCATTCATCTACCAGCTGAAGTTGCAGTATAGCCCTCCACCTTCCATAAGTTAACTACAGTTGAACGTCGGTCCATGATCAGCAATATACTGAGCTGTGAGAAGAAAGAAACAAGTAACAGCTAAAAAATGGCTTGGGATTAGTTACTTGCCGGACGCGCTTCCTATGTGGAACATTTTGTTCAACATGGCTTTCACGCAAGCAATCTTAAAATAGCGCAACAAATGTGCATATTTTTGATGAAAATAGAATTATGTATGTGTTAGTTTCACGCGTAAAGAAGAAGAATTTTTATAAATGAATTTTCATAAATAAGAAAAGCTGCTTTAACAAAGTGAATTGGTATGTTGCTTTTACAGGTTTAAAAATATATACTGCGGATTTAAACGAAAATCTTTGGAGAAAAGCCTTGGTGCAACACCTAGATAAAGCAACTACAGGCTTGTTCTCTTACGAAAACAACTGCGCAGACGGAAATAAATATCATCCCTTACACAAGCATCAGTTTGTTTTACTATATCTAACCTAAAAATCTAATCTTCCTTATATAAAATCACTTATGTATAAAATCCGTTCACTTGGCGTGACTCAATCTGGTCTTGTTTTCATAAGACAAACATCGGCAATATTTCTTCAGCTGTAATTACTGTTTTAACATTTTAAAATCCACAAAAAATATTAGAACCTCGAAATACGCTTCACGGTCTTTAGATTACTTCACTCTACTAGTTTATATAAGTTTTTTTATATTTTTTAAAACAGTAGCGGCACTTTCTTGAAAATGGCACGTTTTCCCAGTACCTGGCTGATAGCAAGGATTCGATTTTCCAGGGCTGTATGATATGCTGTGTCGCCGTTTTTGTTTATAATGTACAAAAGGCTACGGCACCTTTTTTTCATCCCCTTTATGAAAGGTTACGAACATATTTTGCATCCCCTATGTATAAAAGACTACGAACACATTTTCCAACCCTTATTTAAAATAACACACATTTCATAAAAGGCTACGGCACCATTTTTGGAACCCTTATTTAAAATAGCAGAGATTACGCCCTCCAACACTATAAAAGGCTATGACCCCTTTTTTATTTCCTATTTAAGATAGCAGAAATTACCTAACCCACACATTTTACACCCTCCAACACTATGCAAGGTTACGATCTATCCCCCTATTTAACATAGCAGAGATTACACCCCACATCATGCACAAGGCTACAATTTATTCCCTATTTAACATAGCAGATATTTCATAAAAGGGTACGAAGCTCTTTTTCAACCCTTACTGAGGCTACGGTCCATCCCCTATTTATAATTGACTACGGAACCTTTTTCCAACCGCCATTTAACATAGCACAGAGGCTACGAACCAGGCCTTATTTAACATAGCAGGGATTTTATAAAAGACTATGAAGCCTTATTTAACAAAGCAGAGATTATAACAGAAATCTGAAGTAATATTCTATACCACACCTTAGGCAAAGGTCACATATATCTCGTAAACGGCTAGACATATAGAAATTCTGTTTTCAACATTTTATTCTATTTAATTCCGAAATTTGGTGATAATGCGACGAATTTTTGGCAATAGGACCACGTTAGTCCCCATATCTTGGAAATGGCTCAAAATATTGCAAAATTAAATCGAAAAATCTTCCCTTACAAACCCCTTGTCGATTTTCATAATAATCAATCTAATTCCGAAGTTTGGTCATAATCCGACGAACTTTTGACAATAGGCCAACGTTAGCCCCCATATCTCGAAAACGGCTCCAAATGTTGCAAAAATAAATAAAAAAATCTCCCCTTACAAACCCCTTGTCGAAATCTATCTAATTCCATGCATAATATATAAAACATATTTTTAAAAAATTCAGTAAGGAAGGTAGACTAATAGAAGTGCAAATTAATAATCCTCCAGAAAATGAAAACCATTTAACATGGGTTATGAAAGGTTTTGACGAATTATTAGCCCACTTCATGCAAGATGTTGATAATAATGATCAAGTGGGCTCACATTTAAAAATGAGAGCGAATCCCATATATCATTTTGGTTATTGTTTTGACAGGCACAGAATATGTCTGTTGAAAACGTTTTACATGCTATGGAAAAAGTGGTACAGTCTAACGCTTATTTTTTCTGAATCAAGAACGATTTACGGTTAATTTTCATCATGTGCAAATGCCTAAAGGTTAAGGTCAGGTGAAACAGGATCTATCCGATATTAACGATTATACCATATCAAATAGGGGTATAGTTGTAATTAAAAATAGCGATACTCGGTGTCTCGTCCATGCAATAGTAGTGGCTATTTGGTTGATCGATAATAAAAAATAATAGAAAAGAACAAAATAAATATTATCTTTAACGTAAAAATTTTATGAATACCGAAGTAAATAGATTATGTGTTAAAGCAGGGACCACTGGCGGTAGAATTAAAGATATTCGCAAATTTCAAAGTTAAATACTGATTATAAAATAACTATGTATGAGAATTTGTCAGGCCAATTAATTCTATATGAAGGGGTTGGTGGTGGTGGTGAAACCTCTATTCATTTACTATTAATAAACAAACATTATAATGCAATTACGAATTTAACAGCAGCATTTTCAACCAGCTAACATTGTGAGAAATGCCATACGAAATATGAACATCTATATAAACACGATTTTAAATGTCAGGCTGGTTGTTCACAGTGTGGGAGTAAGCCTCCCTGTGTTGATGTGAAATCCTTAATAAAATGTAATGATTGTAATCGATCATTTTATGGTAGTGTGTGTTTCAATAATCATCAGGGTATATGTAAAACTAGAAAACAGTGTAATTTATGTTTAAAGGTGTATACATTAACAAAGGATCGTAACCCTCATATATGCGGGGAAATATATTGTGAAAACTGCTGTGGTATGATGCCCCACAACCATTTATGTTTCATGAGACCGAAAAAAGAGCATGATGTGGAAGCTATAGTCAGAAAAATGCTATGGTTCTATTTTACGAGATTGAGAGTCGCTAGGATGAAACAGTGGATGGGGTAAATAATGTGTATGGACACGTACCCAATCTATTAATAGCACAACATTTGTGCTATAAATGTATTGGTATAGATGATATAAATTTAAGTTATTCTGAATGTGGTGTAAGAAACACGTCTTCAAGGGTGAAGATTGTGTTCTACAGTTTTTAAATTGTCTTGCTGAGAAGAGATCTTCTATCAATAACATTAAATGTGATGGGCACAACGCCCGAGGGTACGATGCCCATTTTGTTTTAAGAAGTATGATAAATAATAAACAGTGGTCCCCCGATATTATTATGAGGTTGTCAGCTTCGAAGCATTCAATATAAAAAAAATTACCTTTTATCGATTCACTTAACTTCTTGCCTATGCCATTGATCAAATTGCCTCAAGCATTTGATCTTCCCTGAACTAAGGGTTATTTCCCGCACTTTTTTAACACCACAGGTAATCAGAATTATTTCGGTCCGCTGCCCGCTAAGACATTCTATGGGGTAGATAATATGCATAAATAAGAACGTGATAAGTTTATGGAGTAGTATAAAAATTTGGGGGAGGATCATCAGTTTAATTTCCAGGAGGAATTAATTAAATACTGTCTGCAAAATGTAAATATATTAAGAATGGCTTGTTTTCATTTTATGCAACAGTTTGAGGTTGAGACAAAGGTAAATCCCCTCCTGGAAGCAATTAGTATAGCCAGCGCTTGCCATTTAGTGTTTAGGCGTAATTGTTTGAGACCGGAAACCATTGGTATTATACCGAGAAAGGGTTATCGATGGAGTGATGTCCAGTCGGTCGAAGTGATACAATGGCTTGTGTGGAAAGAAAAGGAAAGGTGGAAAAAGTAGAGCAAGCGGGTAATGGAAAAGAAAATGTAGTGCGAGGTAATTTTAAAATGGATGGCTATTGGAATGATACGGAGAACGAAAAAGAACATGTTTGGGAGTATGAAAGCTGTTTTTATCAGGGTTGTCGTATGTGTTATCGAACCGGACGGGAAAAACCACTCCATAATACCCCTTTCTCTACTATGAATATAAAATATGAAAGTACAATGGCCAAGGTGAAAAAAAGAATTAGGTTTTATTGTGCACACAATGTGGGGGTGTGAATGGAAAACACAAATGAAAAATAATGAAAATATGTCTAGGTATATTAAAAGCACCCCACCTGCAGAAAAGAACCAATAACCCCGCGTGATTCTCTATATGGGGGGCGAACAAACGCGATGAAATTACATTATAAAGTGACAAAGGGGAGAAAATTAGATATTTGGACGTATGCTCCCTGTACCCTTTTTGTAATCAGGTTAAAAATATCCCGCGTGGCATCCTACACATACTTATGTAGGAAAAGAGTGTCCGCCCCTAGACCAGATTGAGGGAATAGTAAAATGTACTATTCTTCCTCCAACCGACTTGTATCACCCTGTGTTACCATATCGGTCTGGTGGTAAGTTACTATTCCCTCTGTGCAGAGCATGCGCGGATTCATTAAATCAGGGTAATTGTACACATAATGATAAGCAGCGTGCCATTGCCAGTACTTGGGTAGTGGATGAGGTTCGCAAGACAATTGAAAAAGGATATAAGTTGTTTGAAATGCATGAGGCATGGCAGTTTAAGGTTGAACAATATAATCATGTTAAGAAAGAAGGTGGTCTGTTTACAGAGTATATTTATAAGTTCCTAAAAACGAAAACAGAGTTTAGCGGCTGGCCTGCGTAGTGCACGACCGATGAAAGGAAACAGGAATTTATAAGCAACTATTATAATAAAGAAGATATTAAGTTGGATTCGGACAAAATATGTGTAAATAATGGTCGTAAGAGTTTCGCTAAATTAACACTAAATAGTTTTTGGGGTAAATTCGGTCAGAGAGAAAATTATAGTCAAACATTAATAATATCTGACCCGGGGGAATATTTTAATAAGTTAGCCGATCCAAATATTGAAGTGCACGAAGATATTCAAATTAACGAGGATTCTTTAATTTTAAATTGGCAGTATCTCAATAGCGCGAGTATACCACATACCAATACAAATGTGATAATAGCTGCTTATACTACTGCCCACGCTCGTCTGGTGGTATATAATTACTTGGATAAATTATTTTAATACGCGTTATACTATGATAAAGATAGTATAACTTATGTGGAGACTTCAGACGGGCCAAAGTTAGAAACAGGTGATATGCTTGGTGAACTTACTAACGAGTTACAAGTATACGGTGTTGAGGCGTTTATTAGTTAGTTCTGTTCCGGAGGCCCAAAGAACTATGGAGTATACAACCCCGATAATAGGGAAAATTCTTGTGTGTAAAGTTCGAGGAATAACACTCAATTATGAAAATTTAAAAATAATAATTTCCAAAAATGAAAGAGATTATACTTAACAACGCTCCACCTGTTCATGTGTTTAGCGAAAGAAAGATTACTCGCATGAAAGATTATAATATCTTTTCTAGGTCGGAAAAGAAAATTTATCAGTTGGTGTAAACGAAAAGTAAAAGTTGTGTAGATAATTATGATACGGTTTTAAAAGAGAACGGATAGATTAAATAAGTTATTATGGTATTGTATCTATTTTTCCATGTATAGAGAAGAAGAAGAAATAATGAATAATCATTTTAAATCATTATTATTATTTTAGTGAAATTAAAATGTGTCGGTCTTGCATATGATGATAATACGGGGACATTTTTTGTAGTTATTAGTTTACATAATTACTACGATCCTATACGCTTTTCTCTCAAAGAGTGATATAATTTTCTATCATATTTTCTATATATTGACAGCTATTTTAATTCGACTACAACAATTTCACTGCACACAAAATTTTCTCTCAGCGCTAATTATGAGCTATCATTATCGAATTATTTTAAGAGTATTCGCCAGTGTATTATCCGTTCATCAGATAATGACAATAACGGCCAGGTAAATTTTAGTCTTTATACGTGGAGAAAACTTCATCTCTCTATGCCATGTATTCAACAGGCAATATTTACATGTTCACAACTATGTGAAGACGTAACAAAATATGCTCAAAATTGTTTAGAACAAAATAATACTATTTCAGAATGTTCTAGGTTGTCTAAACAAATTGTACTAGAAGTATTGTCATTATTAAATCGTAATAATAACAATGTTTTATTATACTACTAATTAATTTTATAATATATTAGAATATGGAGTTTCAAGTTCCATTTACATGTATTGTCGCCGGCCCGACAGGATGTGGAAAGACGTACTTTGTAAACACATTCTTACAGCATTATGCTGAAAAATGAAAAAAATATAGTATGGTGTTATGGTGAATGGCAACCCTTATACAATACTCTGCTTCATGCTGTAAATTTTTAGAAGGATTGCCTCAGGGTGATGAATTTTCAGCGGAACAAGGCCCGCACCTTATAATTATAGATGATTTAATGCCTGAATGTAATAACCGTCTTGTAGATATTTTTACCAAAAGTAGCCACCATAGGAATTTAAGTGTTATTTTTATTACTCAGAATATATTCCATCAGGCTAGAGGTATGCGTGATATTTCATTAAATTCTCACTATATAGTATGTTTTAAAAATCCTAGAGACCACGCTCAAATTAATTACCTGGCACGTCAATTGTATCCTGGTAACACAAAGTTTATTCAGGAAGCCTATCAAAATGCAACCCAAAATGCTCACGGTTACCTACTATTTAACTGAAAACAGAATACTCCTGATGAACAATGTGTTCAAACAAATGTTTTCCCCTCGGATTCGTTCAATTATGTTTATGTGCCTGCAAACTAATACTAACTTTAATATTTTATATATTTGAAGAACTATTTTTACTATAATAGACGCAAAAAATGATTAATAAACAAAATGCACATTTACTAAGACTTTTAACAAAACCAAGCCTAAGGCACGCAAGACAATATTACAAATTGCAGATTCCGAATCAATTCGTTCTATTTGTGAATGTTCCTATAACGTATTGGAAGGAAATGTTCCGCTAAATAAAAAGGATTAAAATAAATTGTGGGAATATAAAATTCAGCTTAGGTATTTGGTAAAGAAAGGACCGATGTTGAAACAAAAGAAAAAACGTATAATTATACAAAAAAGTGGTTTTCTCACTGCATTACTTTCACCCATTCTAGGAGGTTTACTATCTAGTCTGTCTAAATAATGCAGCATGCGAAAAACTGATTTTAATTTTGCCGAAAAATTACACTATTATCAAACCATATCTAACCTCCATGACGAGATGCAAGAAATTTTAAATAATAAGTGTATGAGTGTAGAAGAGAAATGGGTACAATACAGAAAGGTATTGCAAAAATATTTACACATTGTTCAAAAACCAATAGCGAATAACAACAATTACTGCTACTGCTACTACTACTAATCCTACTAAGAAACGGGGTGGTGCGGATGAGGAGGAGGAAGAAGAGAAAGAGGAGGAGGAGAAGATAATATATACCCTCCCAGAAATTTGCCTGCGTAAAGCAAGACCTTTATTACTTAAATTAAAACAAAATCCCAACATTCAATGGGGTGCCAATGGTAATGTTAATATATATGGTAAATCAATCCCTGGTGCTAATATAGTAGATTTAATATCTGATTTTGTTAGGTGTCGTAAGAAAAATATTCCACGCACCGGTTGGGAACCATTTACCGTACTATTGGCAAAATCCAATTACTTTTAGAGTATATTGGTAACCTTCAACGAATAGAGTATATTCGAAAGTTGACAGTTGCTGCTCCCAAAAAGCAGAGGAGGAGGAAGAGGAGCCGCAGCCATCACGTAAACGTAAAAAGCTGTCAATTGGCGCAACTATAAACTATGAAGAAGTTAGCTAATATTTACTATAACCCTTCACACCCTGCCTCGTTTTCAACATCTCAAGAATTATGGGAAGCTATAAAGAAATCAATGCCTTTAGACAGAGTGGAACAATTTTTGAAAGAACAACCAACATATACACTGCATAAACCAGCACGTAAACGGTTTCAACGGAATCCCTATCTTGTGTTTAATATTGATGATCAATGGCAAGCTGATTTAAACGATATTCAAAGTCTACAAATATATAATGATGGGTATATTTTAACAGTGATTGATATATGCATGGGCAGTACCGGTTTGTTGTAAAACTGGTGAAAATATTATAAAGATATTCGAGTAAATATTTACATCTACCCCCAGGCGTAAACCTCTGCGGCTACAAACAGATAAAGGTACAGAGTTTATTAACAAATCATTCCAGGCGTACTGAAAAAGCAACATATTCATTTTTTCACAACCGAAAACCCCAATATTAAAGCAAGCCTCATAGAACGATTTAATCGGAGCGTGAAGCAAAGAATGTGGAAATATTTTTCAGCGAAGAAGACCTACAGCAACATAGATGCGCTCTCGCGACTAATTCACGGATATAATTCTAGGCCACACGCAGCACACAAATTACCACTAGCTCTAGTGAACCAAGATACGTTTCAACAAGTGTGGAATTGACTGGTGAAACAACCAACCAGAACCAGTGTTAAAACAAAAAAATATATAAAGATTTGGGTACTGTGCGCATTACTAACGCAAAACGACATTTTGCGAAAGGCTACAAAGAAAATTAGACTCTGGAAATATTTAAAATAAAACAAATACAATATAAGGAAAAGAAATTGGTTTATGTATTAGAGAATTTAAATGGTGATGTGATTGATCGTACATTACGAGGAGGAAATACAAGCTGTGTCATTACCCAAAGTTTACGAAATAGACGAAACTTTAGAAGCTAAAGGTAAACGAATACTTCTTCGGTGGCGGGGTTACCCTGCTTCATTTAGTTCATGGATTCCAGTATCCTATTTAACGAACGGCTAGCAACATTTAAAAGACCGGGGGAATGTAAAATTCCACCAAGTCAACTTGCAGAGTGTGGTTTTTATTTTGTTAAATTACCTGATATTGTAAGATGTGCATTTTGTACTTAAGCATTACGTAATTGGCAATCTTATAACATCCCCTTAAAAGAGCGTACTGCCATCCATACTGCCCTCTGTTAAGACGTAACGTAGATGTGTGTAGTTATAAAATCGAAATAAGACCTTTTTCTATGCCTGAAAAAGGATGGTAATTATAATACATTATTAGAAACTAGTGTTATATTTGTGTATATAGCAGGAAAAAATTAATGATCCTTATCTCCAATATTATTTGCATCAAGCAGGTAGTGGTTATAATGTATATAGAGGTGCACCATATCAAGAAGGGTATGGTATTGGTAGTTTTCTAGGTGGTTTATTTCGTACTGTATTTCCATTATTAAAACAAGGTGAAAACACTGTTGGTAAAGAATTGTTACGTAGTGGTATTAATGTAGCTGAAAACATACTAAATAGTAATAGACTCGTTGAAGAGGCTTTCAAAGCACGTTGGCAAGAGGCAAAAAGTAATTTAAAGAATAAAGCACAAAATAAAAAATCAAGTGTTGGCGGGAGGAGGAAAACGTAAAAATAAGTAAACAGGTGGGGGTGTACAGAAAAAGAAGAAAGATATTTTAATTAATTAATTATGGAGCAGCGTAGTAGTTTTTACCTCACACTTCCCAGTAACAGTTATACGTAATATTTTCCGCAAAATACTCTGGCGTGTTATACTACAAAATTATATCATCCTCTCGTGCTGGAGAAAGGTGTGTGGGAAACAGCTGTTGTCGAAGTACATTATACAGGTTCATTTCAGAATGTTTCCAAATATACTAATAGGGTCTATTACAGGGGCTCGGACAAAGAAAGCTGGAACGTAACTATAATAATGCCCGGCCATTATTATTATGTTGACGATATTCTATCTCAAATTAACTATAAAAGCGATACATTAAATTTACAGTTAGAAGTTAAAGCTTCGGTAAAACGCAATGAGATCGGTAGAGTAAGAAAAGATGACGGTGGGGTTGAAGTTCGTCTATCATCCGAATTAGCCAAAACACTAGGCTTTGATCATATTCAGCAAGATAATATTGCACTTGTCCATCATGCATGCGCGTTATCCGCCTGATTTACAGAAATCGCTACCCGTACACATGTATATTTATAGTGATATTGTAGAACCTTAGTTGGTAGGTGATACTGTTGCTCCACTACTACGTATTATAAATATTATAAATATGAATATTAAAGAGTATGATGCTAGTAATGTGCATATCTTTGAAAATCCTCATTGTGTCCCCGTACAACGTAAACAGTTTGATCAAATTATTATTGATTTAAGAGATAGCACGGGTAATCCACTTCCTTTCCAATATGGCAGTGTATGTGTAAAACTACATTTTCGTAATATGGTATTATAAAAATAAACTAGTGTGGGTATTAATAGCAGAAAACCAAAAAATGCATAAGTGGTGTACAGTTGCGAATTAAGCTAATTCCAGCCAAACACGTATTTTGTCTAACGGGCGAGTCTGGAGCTGAATGAGAAGTTGTAATTACAGATGCAACACGGTTTGTGAAAGAGGTTGATGTACGATTAGAGGTTCATCTTAAGCAAGAACTGCCATCTCCTGTAACAGCTGTTATTTACGGTGAATTCTCCTTAGAACTAGAAATTGATTTCCAGAGAAAAACATATATATCAATATGAAAAATGTTAAATACCCTTGAACTTTATCTGGCATTACAACAGAATTTCCCCAAAAATCATTTTATAGGAGTATATGCTGCATATCAACTACCTCCGTTTATTCATACATTTCCTGCAGCCATTATTATAAATACTGATCCTAGTAATAAGCCCGGTAAACATTGGGTTGCTGTTTATATTTCTAATTCAGGGCACGGTGAATATTTTGGTAGCTATGGCCTTCCACCATATACACTGTATCAAATAAGGTTTTTGAAACAAAACTGTTTATTTTATACGTGGAATAATATACGCATTCAAGGTGATTTATCTCAATTCTGTGGACACTATTGTTTCCTCTATTTTTCATGTCGTGTATCTGGCTATTCACTACAAGGCTTCTTAAATAAATTCTCAACCAGTAACACTAATATTATGCTTTATTCTTTTATAAGAATGGTCCCTGGCGCGAGATTAAGTTATCCGTAAACCATGTGTTTTTTTCCTGGCGCGAGATTAAGTTATCCGTAAACCATGTGTGTCGGTCCCTGGCGCGAGATTAAGTTCTCCGTAAACCATGTGTATGTGTTGGTCACTGGAGCGAGATTAAGTTCTCCGTAAACCATGCGACCGCGTGTGTGTGTATGTGGTGGTTGATTGCCAGATGAATAGCCAGATGAGTTCAGTTAGCAGTATATACAAAGACTTCAAATTTGTATTATAGTTTAGACTATGGTGAAAGTTCTATGTAATCTTTGCTTTTTTTAAAAAAAGTGACTGTGTAGTCTTTTGTGTATAATAAAATGTTTTAGTATAATAAAAGGAAATATTTTTTTCATAAGTTGATTATAGAATAAAAAGTTCCTAGTTAACTCGATGCCCCCATACCAAATGTGAAAACTGAATTTCATTATGTCTAGCCGTATACGAAATATACAGGTTAAATATTTGACATTTGACCTCGAGGTCACCACTTTTTCACTAATGGTATTCAATACCCTTATAACAAATGTACAAACATAATTTCAATATGTCTCGCCGTTTACGAGATACATTTGACCTTTGCCTAAGGTGTGGTATAGAAAATGACTTCAGATATCTGTTACAATCTCTGCTTTGTTTAATAAGGCTTCGTAGTCTTCTATAAAATCTCTGCTATGTTAAATAGGGCCTGGTTCGTAGCCTCTGTGCTATGTTAAATAGGAGTTGGAAAAAGGTGCCGTTGTCAATTATAAATAGGGGATGGACCGTAGCCTCAGTAAGGGTTGAAAAAGAGCTTCGTACCCTTTTATGAAATATCTGCTATATTAAATAGGGAATAAATTGTAGCCTTGTGCACGATATGGGGTGTAATCTCTGCTATGTTAAATAGGGAGATGGATCGTAACCTTGCATAGTGTTGGAGGGTGTAAAATGTGTGGGTTAGGTAATTTCTGCTATGTTACATAGGAAATAAAAAAGGGGTCATAGCCTTTCATAGTGTTGGAGGGCGTAATCTCTGCTATTTTAAATAAGGGTTCCAAAAAGGTACCGTAGCCTTTTATGGATTGTGTGCAATATTAAATAAGGGTTGGAAAATATGTTCGTAGTCTTTTATAAATAGGGTATGCGAAATATGTTCGTAGCCTTTCATAAAGGGGATGAAAAAAGGTGCCGTAGCGTTTTATACATTATAAACAAAAACGGCGACACAGCGTATCATACAGCCCTGGAATCGACTCCTTGCTATCAACCAGGTACTGGGAATACGTGCCATTTTCAAGAAAGTGCCGCTACTACTGCTTATAACAGTTGGAATCAACGATTTCAAAATGCAACCTTGTCTACAACTATTAAAGTACCGTTTAGCAGAGCTGGCTTAAATCACTCTTTTAACACACTACTTTTCTATTAAAGAGCCTTGCAATCAACAAGTACGCCCTAATTGACTACTAGAAGATAAAGAACGTGATTCATCCTAAATAAAACTTCACTAAAAAGAGCTTAACACAATTAATTATAATTTAAAGCTATTCTTTTACCTTATTACATCTTCTCGAGTTTAGATGCTACTATAAATGGTATTTAAACTTCCATAGTAATTTAAATGATTATTAAAAATTGGTTTTAAAAAACTATCTGCTTTCTCTTAATTATTTCCCTGGTCCAAGATTCTAGGATTTTTAAAAATCAAACTTGTTCGTTCAAGATACAATAATGTTACTAGTAAGAAAGATGCCGGCACCTTCACTAGATCATAATTTTACACCACTGTTTCAGAGAAACCAATCCTTAAAACAATCTCATGAAAAGTTACAATATTTCTAGTCACTATAGAGAAAGCTTTCCTACATCCTCCTAATTTCCTTTAATTTTCGGCTCTGAAGCTACATTTGTTAGGTCGTGTTATCTTAGGCCGTGTGTAAAAGCTACATAATGCGTACTTCAAGTGTATACGTCACAGGATGTGACGTCACAAGATTGGTCCAAAAGCTCCAAGTTAGCAACGACACGAGTACGTAGGTCGTAGTGCGCGAAGATGCAGTTTTGCTTTCTAGGTCTTGTGCACTTATGATGTCACAGCGTGCAACTAGAATAATTTGTACTGACTAGAACGGCTACATTTGAAGGTAAAATAATGAAAATTGAAAACAGTGTTGTGTTAAGCAAAGTTGCATTACCTTGAACGAATTATGTTGGAAGCTGCTGCTTAATAGCGGAAGGTGTTACTAATGTATCATATCAGTAATGTATGGAAAGCTGTAATATGTATTTTATACCCTTGTAGAATAGTGTACATTTTATTAGTGTTAAATCTGGGAGGTAGATTTATCTCGTGTCTAATTCAAGCTTTAATTGGTGATTGTAATTTTAGATTGCTCTAGAACACTAAGACTGTCCTAATGGTATATTATGAAATCAAAATGAATTAGTACAAGCAAATATTAAAATCTGAGCGAGGGCAGGATATGAAATGATAAATTAGTTAGTAGGCTTACAAAGTAGGGAAACTCAACATAGGTCCAGTTTCTTAAAATATCGTGATTACATCTTCTGCATGTAGTTCACAAATTGGCAGTAACCTAACGGAACATATCACGTTAGTCCTCCATATAAGTTACTTCTGTTACCTAGTGTTGAATGCATTTTGAATGCTGTTTCTTTCCTTATTTTGGATACGTAGGAATACAGTATGTGATGGAAAGTCAAGAGGTAATCTGAGTGTGCCGCATGCCTTTCCGCGTTGTGTCCTTGTACTCACGTCATTCCTTGATTTTACACCACATTCTGCATTATACACAACCGAAATTAGGAAAGTAACAACGTTCAAAGCATATTCAACCCAGTATATCAGAAGGAGCTAATATGAAGAATTACTCACATTAGGATTCAATTATGCTAGATTTCCGTGTAGAAATTCTCTATGGAGGATAACGTCGTGTACTAAAATATTGTACAAGGGTATAAATAGACAAAAATAGCTAACCGGTGAAACTGATTATTTCTGACAGCTGACATTCTTTCGCTTTTAACGGCATAACAGCAGTTATTTTAATGAAGTTTGATTCGCTCCTCAACGACGAGTCACCACGTTAGTGGAAAGTGACTACAACACCAAGATGAGTCACTATCCCACGAAGAAAATAAATTCAACATTCATCCCAATGGCGTAAATTGTTAAAAGTGCGGACAACTGATCCGCTCATTTCATGAAACTGTCAAGTAGTCTCTTAGAGTGCAAGGACACGGGAAAATGATTTAGAACCTTGTAAATAAAAATATATATGTTTTACCCAGGTCCCGAAAAATAGTTAAGCTAAACTTGTAGGTAAAATTGTAAGTTCTTATACCGCAGTCACACAGAGAAAAGCCATTAAATTTTTGTTCGTACATAATATTTGAATATAAGGGTTGGTATTTAAAACTTTTACAAGAATTTATTGAAAACAGCTTATTGTTCACCAACTTGATCTTTGCAATAATTACAATCAATGTTCAAAATTCTAATTAGCCTTATTTTAAAATTCAAATAAAGAATAATGTACACGATATGTAAAGAATATAGTGGTGGTCCTAAATATGTTTTGTGTACATAACTTCTAGTTTTACGAAACAAGTATTGATATAAACTATAATTTATTAATATAATGCCACTTCAAACACTTTCAACTTTCACATCCTTCCCTGAGGACTGAAATTGCAGAAAAGCATTAATAAGCATGGCATACCCGCGTGATAAGTTAATGTAACGTTAATTAATATGATTTTTAAGAGGAAAAGACCTTTTTTGTCATTATAATGACATTTCTTCTTCAACAAACATCTAAAGGACATTTCATAAGTATCAGTTCTGTTAGCAAACAAACATTAATATTTAAATTCTGCATGAACATCCAGGCTAAATATTTTCTTATTTTACCCGCTATTGGCGCTGCGGTCAAGTATGCATCAAAAGGTAATTTAACGAGGAAGTCGAGGTAATTTTACAGATTGGAAGTATGCACTACTACCCGTTCCACACGGGATTGCCGCTGTTTACGCGGTGGCGCTGATGTAGTCAACAGTGGCTCAGTCGCCGACTGTGTGAGAGATGACAGTGTTGCAACGTACAATATCCAAAATAACCTACACCGAGCGGCCACAGCTCAATTAGTAGAGAGTTCGCTTAGTAATCGGAAGGTAGTGGGCAGTGTTCGATTTGTTTTAAATCACGAAGGGTGGGGGGATGTCCTAAAACTAGTGGGTGATTGTACGTTTCAACATACTGCATTTTTGGGTAGAAATATATTTTATCCCGGGTTGGAATGATATTCAGAATCAACAACCGAAGATTATATCCTAACGTACCAGGGAACTTCCCCGCCCCCCCCCCGGTCCGACAAATGGAACACTGGTCCTGGGAACGATCCCAGGGGCCGTCAACAATACTGACAGCTTTTCCAGGGTTTCTCCTCAGCCACACGAGGCAGATACCGGATGGTACGTACATATTAGGCCCTGGCTGACTACCTTTCAATATATATACTCCCTTACCCTGTTCCATTTTGAGCCTGAGATGCTTGGCAATGAAATATTTCGAAAGTGCGTAAACTTAGAAAGGGATATAGAAAAAATATGAGTTTCTATAGAATTACCACACTAAATACTCGCCTGCGATTATTATCCCCACACCACTATTTTCTGCTTGTGTTCCGGATTTTGCATGTAGTTGAAACTTTCTGCTGCCTTTTTGAAGTCGTGTTGTACATTCGTCACCGTTGTCACACTTTTCCTAAGGTTCTTAACATCGCCTTTTGTAGAGGAAACAATTATTTTTATTTATTGTTTTACTTACCAGAAATTTTATACATTATTTATAGCAAGGGCGGTCGAATGGCGGACTCCGAACCCCGAAGCCTATTATCCAGGAACTCCACGTTTTAATACAAATGTAAATTTATTTATGACCTTTTGGTACACTTGGCTCACGCCGGGTTTGATACGATATTCAATAATAATGTGTGAATTGATTATATGTATACACTTTACTAGTTGAAAAAAAATGTAGTGTGAATTCATTTCCTCCTTTTTTTTGTACTTTTTTTGTAATTACACAACTATACGGAGTAAATAATAACAACACTCTTACTGTCCTGTTTCATTTATTTATACTGAGCCACCGCAGCTCAGTGGTAGAGCGTTGGTGTAGCACTCGGGAGGTCGTGTGTTCGGTCCAAGGGGCCGACCATCCTGACTGAGTTTTTTTATGTCACATCAGACAAATTCCGGGATGGCATCTTCAACATATGTCCTGGCCGATACCTTCCCGAATCCTTTCCCCTCCGCTAGCCCGACCTGAACCTCAGATGCCTAAAGACCATCAATAAAATTCAAATTAACTTTAATTTAATGGCATATAGGCATCTACGGCTCGGGTCGGGATGGAGATGGAACCGTTCAGGACTTAAGTTAAATGTACCATCCCGGAATTCGCATGGTGTGATTCAGTGCTGGATCTATAAATTTTCCTATGGGGGACAAAGTTAAATTTTGCCGCCCCTTCCACCTCTCTTTTGCCGACCTTTCCATTGTTTTTCTTAGCCAAACAACACGACCGGCCGACGCGACGGCCACAACATTATCTCACATCACGTAGTGTACATTTGTTATCTTCTTTGAAGCCGGTCGTGGCTTCGCTATTACTTACTCCAGTAAGACAGAAGACCTGCCTATCTGACTTGAATCTCGGTTTTGAATTTTAAAGATGAAAGTAGGTTGTGTGGAATAACATGGAAAAATGTCTTAGCGCGCCGGTATTGAAATTTTGAACACTTTTAGTTCAATTTCAATTCAATAGGCAATTTTACTTCATTTTTTAAGAGCTTTTATTTTTTATTCTTAGCTGTTTGCCGCCCCTAAGCGTGCCGCCTGGGGTGCTTGCCCCCTTCCCCCCATTAGATCCGGCACTGGTGTGATTGACGAAAACCTCAGTCAGGATGGTCTGCCGCTGGTATGTAACAGAAGATGTCTTGAATACGAAGTCAACACTATTATCTAAGCTACAGCCACTTAATCTTACTGTAGGCCTACTGTCTTATACAGAGTCGACTAACTATCTGGATCACGAAGCCTTTTTATTGAGATATTACCATTCACCCAGTCCTCAGAAGAAAGTGATTAGAGACCCTTGAATTATATGTATCCCTTCACTCCATTACTCTACAAGGAACTTTCTTTCGATGTCTCCATTTTATGAAAGCAAACACACGTAACACGGCTCCAGAGATCACCGATCGCTTTGACCTAAGATTATTTCATCTCTCTCAGCACGTAGGGCCTCGGAAGATGGAACTATTTTACGTAGACTTCAGGCATACGTAGAACAGAACGGGAACTTCCCGGTTTTGTGTGTATGTGTGAGAGAGAGGGAGATGGAGAGAGAGAGAAGCAAGGAAAGAAAGAAATAGACAGAACGCGGGAGGGGGTAGTAGCAACTGTTGCTGCACACACCTTTATCGAGGGAGAGAGAGAGAGAGAGAGAGAGAGAATTAAACACTGAACCTGACACCCATGAATAATTAATATCTTTGCCTCTGACTTTTATAGTATGAAGCAGGATTTTTTTTCAAACAGTTATCGTGGACTAAATGACTACTGTATATTCCGACGCTAACTTGAATTCAGGACTATTTAAACAAAGATACGTACCATGTACTCTGCAAAAAATACTGAGTTTTCAACACTGCGTGAGAGAGGATAAGTGTCACGTATGAGCTAGGTTGTGTGTGTGTGTTTACTGTTTAGTTCAGTGTTTGGCCGCTCAGCACAGGGGAACTTAAATGTGAAACGGGTGATAACAAGTGCGCGCTTCGAGTATGCAAACTCGAAGTGCATACTTGCTCTTTTGGACACGGCCTTAGTAATACTGCTAACTCTCTGCAGTCTCTACGTATATAATATCTATGACCAAGATTATCAAATCCTATTTCTATTATCTCAGGGTTTCTTTTAATTACTCTGGGTTCGTATGGTCGAGAAGAATCCTCTGTTGTCATATATATGATTATCCCTCAGAAAACATACTGCTCCAAGTCAGCTTCTATAACACTAAGCCCTGGAAACTAGACTGCCTTACGTAAGCCTGTAATCAGGACAATCTTTCCAATCAAAACGGAAAGTGCTATGCGCACTGCAACTCCAATTACCTTATAAAGACCGACTAATCCAAAAGCATGTACTATTCCGTACAGGGAGGAGCTACAATTTATTTAAAATCAAATTCAGTAAAGCCGAGAAATTCTCTACATGAACCATCCATGAGCTTTTACATTCATGATACCAATCAATGTTTATAGTACGTGAGCTTCTCAGTCTTCGTTTGTGTACTTTCTGACATAACATGTGTTCCTCATAAAAACCAATACATTACATTATTATTTCAAAGCTTTACACAATACCTTTAATTCATAATCTTCTCAGATATAAATTCTTTACATTATAATGTTTCGTATGAAAACCTATCTGTCCTCTATTAATTTTAATTTAATCTGTGTATTTACTCATCCATTGTTTTACCAAGTTCATATAAATGTAATAGTCAGCTTGTAGGATTAATTTCGTCAGCAACAAAACCTATATTGAATTAAATATATGTACAAGTTGCTTTCATTTTCAACAATTTATATCATAATAAGAGGAGCTTGTTTCGAAACACCACTTAAGTCAATTTTTGTAATTTTACAGGAGAAACAAAAACTTGACATATTTGAGCGGTGCTGTGTATGGTTATATAAAAAAAACATGACAAAATGTAACAAAAATCTGATTTGGGATTTAGGCCTAAACCACATAACAAAACTTTAAGTTCTTGCAGAAACCACTTAAGTCATAAAATTTTACGAAATAAATGTACTGCACGATAATGAACATAAAGTTTTATGCATTTTCCGCATCGAAAAATGCTTATGATTCATTATTATTTTTAATTTACTATTAATTAACGTTTATTATTTATGTTTATTTCTTATTACATTAAATTACAAAAATACTTTAAAACAACAGCCTACAAAAAACCATTATACAAATTTTTAAATTTCTTACGACTTTATAACTGGTCTCTTTAAAAAAATGCAATTGACATAATTTTATTCTTAACACAATGTTCACACTCCATGTAATAATTAACAGAATGTATGTCTTCATGACCTGAAGCTTTTTTACACAAATATTAATTATACGAAAATGTTTTCATAGTCTTCGTATACGAGTTCCTCATCAATTTATGCGCTTTCACTACTTGGTGTTTCATCATAGAATGCTCGATCGTCATCATTCATATCTAGAAATTTTAACAGTCTGTTTACGTCTACTTATCACGGCTTACAAAGTTTATACTGGGAGCAGTCGAAGCATTTCTGAGGCTAGAGACGTTTCTAAGGTTCCTCTTCAAAACAACTGAGTAGGAGTTTAACAATAAACAACAATCAAAGATTTAGTAACAACTAAAGCTTACACTAAATGTAGTCAAAGAATGCCGACGTGACTTATGGGGAGTTTGGAATTAATACTTTTAAGGACTTAGGTGGACTTTAGAAAAAAATGACTTACCTTTAATTTCAACATAATTTATGCCAGTTTTGAACGTTATTTTAGTTAAGCATATGTACCTTGAACTAACAAGAAAAAATAGCACAAAAACCGAAAACCGTTAAAAAACAACTTAAGTGGAGCTTGGAAACAAGCTCCTCATATAATCTATTTAGCTTCGTAATCAAAAGATCATAATGATAAATAATCATTGAGCGTTGAGCAATTAAACATTCCCCTAATCAGAAAATAAAAAACAATAAAAACAAAACTTTTCAAATCAATATATATAACTTCTTCTTTTGAATGAACTTCCTTTAACTAACTTCATTCATCCCATTGTTAAAATTTCTTTTCTTATATTCCTTTCTTACTTAGTAATTCTCTTCAGCACATTATTTACATTGTAATTGCTTTCATTCATATCATTTATAAAACAATTGAATCTATTTCAAACGTTTATATGTACATTATCATCTTTTTATACAATCCCGGTATTTAGTCATAATTCGTTCTCTCATGGTTCATTAGTGGATCTACAAACTTTCCCTATTTCATCACACTATTTCCAAATAAACTTTATTAAAACATTAGTTGTATCTACCAATGCAGTTTATTAACTATACCCATTACTCTTCATAATTTTCTGTCTCTATCCTGTTTCTTCACCTTTCTCAGATTATTTAGCCTCTTTACCTTCCTTTTATACAATTAGATTGATAACTTCTCATTTTCCTGTATTATCTTCCATTTCCTTTGATCCCATTGGTTATCTGCTTTTTTTCTTAATTTTTATTTTCGTTTCCTCCATTTTCATAAGTCTTTGTCCTATTTATATTCTGATTTGACACTTGGTGCCTTTTCCATTCTTTTTCATATTTTATCAAATTCTCACTCACACCAGTATGTCCTGATTTTACGTTTATATAATTAACACCAAATTTAGTTGCTAAATATGATGGAATTACTGACAACATTTTCGAGGTCGTACTTTCTTCAATTTCGCAGTATTGTTGCTCTGTTACCTCACCATTTAATGAATGCGCTGGCCAACACATTAATAAGTCCAATTTCAAAGGATTTGTCGACCTTGGCATTGGCATTTTCACCTTTTAGAGATTTTCTATATTTCCTCCCCTTCAAACAACTGCCACCTTTATACTTTGCAGTATTCTTCTCTTTGTTATCTTTTTTTATTCCATATATCTTATACCATGTTTCTTCACTTTCCTTTTTCTTTATTTTACTTTGACTATCTACCTTGAGCTTATTACCATCCAATTTTGTCTTATTTATATCCTCTTCCTCTGTATAAATTAACTGCTTGTTTTCCGTTTCAACTATACTGATGTCTTTGCCATTTTCTTCTCTTCTCTTATTTCTTCCAATACAATCTACTTTTTTCCTTTAGTAACTCTCTTTCTCTTATTCACTAGAGTTTGTAAAACTTCATGTTCTTCTTCAAGAAATTCTCTTTTCCTTTCATTTACCTCACCATTATTACAATCATTTTTCTGCCCATTTTACTTCATTTACATACCTTCTGTCTTGTTTTCTTTCAATTTATTCTCCATTATCTTCTAATCTCTCTACATCATCATCTAATAATACCCCATTATTATCCTTACTAAGTTCTTGAACTATCACTCTAACTTCCCCTTGGTTTCCCTCACCACAACATTTGTAATTGGACATACACTCTGTTGGCAACACTCCACTCCTTCCCTGAATATTGCATTCCTTTTGTTGATCTACACCTTCTCGTATTTGTTTCTTTTGACTCATCAATTCCATATTACATCTCTCATACTTTTGCGCCTTTTTTTCTATCAGTTTTAATGTCATTTTTCACTTCATCAATTCTCTCATACTTTCTTTTATCATCTTTTACTTTTAGGATCGATTCGAAAAGTTCCTCCCCTCTCTCTCTTTCTCTTCTCTTCAGCCTCTTGCCTCTCTTTCTCCTTTACTCTTCTTTCCCATTTTCATTCTCATTTACACTGCTTTTTCCGTCTTCATTAACAGCTTGTCTTTAGAAAAACAATTCTATTACTCTCACAATTTTTCTATATTCTTCTGTGTCCTCATTCTCGGTATGATTTCCTTACCATTTCCTCACCAAATCTCGTGTTTCTCCTGATACTATATTCTACCACTGGAAACTTCTCTACCTCTGATTCTCCTTTTTTTTCAATCGACGAATCGCTTCAATCTCTTCTCGAGCCCCAATGATGGTCGCCATTTTATGTAGAAGGTCGTGTTATCTTAATAACACTGCTAACTATCTGTAGTCTCTACGTATATAATATTTATGACCAAGACTGTCAATTACTATTTCTATTATCTCAGGGTTCGTATGGTCGAGGATGAGAAGGATCCTCTTTTGTCATATATACGATTGATTATCCCTCAGAAAACATACTGCTCCAAGTCAGCTTCTATAACGCTAAGCCGTGGAAACTAGACTGCCTGTAATCAGGACAATCTTTCCAATCAAAACGGAAAGTGCTATGAGCATTGCAACTCCAATTACCTTATAAAGGCCGACTAATTCAAAAGCATGTACTATCCCGTACAGGGAGCAGCTATGATTTATTTAAAATCAAATTCAGCAAAACCGATCAATTCTTTACATGAGTTTTTACATTCATTATATCCATCAATGTTTATAGTACTTGATCTCTTCAGTCTTTGTGTACTTCCTGACACCTTTTCGTCATAAAAACCAATACATTATATTATTATTTCAAAGCTTTACACAGTACCTTTAATTCATAATCTTCTCAGATATAAATTCTTTACATTATAATGTTTCGTATCAAAACTTATCTATCCTTTATCCATGTTAATTTAATTTGTGTATTTACTCTTCCAATGTTTTACCAAGTTCATATACATACAACAATCAGCTTGCAGGATTCATTTCTTTACTAACAAAGCGTATATTGAATAAAATATTTTTACAAGTTGCTTCCTATTTTCAACAATTTATATCATAATACAATATATTTAGTTTATAATCAAAAGATCTTAATGATCAATAATCATTGATCGTTGAGTCATTACACATTTCACACTCTGTCGTTTCAAACATGCTGATATTAGCATAGCACAATGCTGCCAACCTTTCTTCTGGAACATTATAAAGGCTTTACGGATAGGCTAAAATATTTAAATAGAAACAATCATTTCAGTGATGGCGAGAAATTAATGTGAATAATTTAAAATTATTGATCGCTATAAGTTTCAATCTGTAGATCTAGGTTCGATATCCAGTTAAAGCAACAAACATTTTGTTTGAAATTATACTTGTATGAGAATGATGCCGTAGTTCCGAAATGCAAATTATTGGACAATCAGAAATCAATAAGTACGTGTGTGATCGAAATACACCAATGAAATTGTTTCATGGTCCATCTATTGCTCTTTCACTTTTGCTCACATTCTTTCTTTCTTTGATCTTATCGTGTTCGGCTCTTCCACTAGTTTTCTTTCTCTCTGTTTTTATTTGTTTATCTCTGTATGTGTAAAATATACTTCCTAGAGAGAGAGAGAGATAGAGAGAGGGTAATGGTAACTGTGGGTGTTCCGAAATATAAAAAAAATGCTTTGAAAAGGAGCTTCAATTAAAATGCTAATAAATTCAAACGATTAGAGTAAACCGCATTACTGAAATTAAACAATGATTAGTGCATCTTACTCTGCATAACTGTGATAACACATTAGACGAATAAGGTGTGTATATAAACATACACAACTTTAGGGGTGAATGAAACAAACGCGAGATGCAAATATCTCATATTTAGCGAAGATAGTAATACCGTTCAAGAAAGTAAATCCATGAGAATATTGAGAAACTATCTCCATATGGCAAATAGCTGCAGACAAATACACTATAAACGTTTATTTATTACCATTATACGTTTTACTTAATTTGTATTTAAAATTCACATATAATATACGATGTTCTGTCAACAACAACACCTCTCATCTGTTATATTTTAAACATAATGATTGATTACTTGTGTTCCAAAATGATTCTATGAGTTCTGCAATTGATTTGTTTTATGTAATACGATTTTCTAATTATTTTGCTTTGAGGAATATATAATTATAGACCAGAAATGCCGCAAACGGGATTCGAACCCACGACCATATGGTTGGAAGTCCAGCGCTTTACCACTTTTTACTCGTTTATTATCACAAGGTAATCATACAGTTGACGATACAATCATAACCAGAATCATCCAATTTACATAGCTAAAGTACATCTTAATATACTTCTAATAAGATATCAAAGTATCATGAAAACATCTCTAATTAATTTAATTGACAATAACAATTTTCAGTCTTATTGTACTGTATCATGGATCGTAAGTTACGGTAGTATTTTCTATTTTGATTGTTCCAATATAATATCCAGGAAGCCACCACAGTAATGTGATATCTCGTGTACAGAAATTTTCCCCATTACTCTTTTCAATTAGGCATAGTATCTATATTTACAAAGCAAAGAATCTTTGTTAGATATATAATACAAACTATGCCCAAATAGACATTGTGCATCGTTATTTTTATGAGGAGGAAAGATGTGTATTCAACTGAACTACAAATTTCATTATTGTCTAGGAGAGAATAATAGACAATCAGCCCTACAAATCACTCAAGAAACATAAAGATTTTAGGTTTAGAAATCTCATATAACTAAGAATAGAAATGTTTTTAAAGTCAGTCTGTCTTCAAATAACTACGAAGATAACAGTAGTGATTGAGAAAACTGTACTGACTACAACAATACTTTATCTGAAGACATGTTAAGAATAAAATATATATATTTAGAACGTCTTGTTTTATCGATCACCTGTTATCACAAAGGAAACAATAAGAAAAGTAATATGAAACATCAGAACTACTTGGTAGTACTTAAATGATCTGTTGGTATACCCAAGCAGAATTGGATTAACTACTTGAAGATTTTATTAACTTACGTGGAGTGTCTAAAAATACTTGAGTTAGATGTTTAATTGGACAAAGGTGATATGTCCATTTTTTTCGAAAATCAGGTTTTGACTGATATGGATAATGTTCGAAGTGCTTTTCCATTTGTGAGCAATGGATCCAAGTCCAAATGTGTAATAACGACGTTATAGGCAAAACACAAAGGTGATATGTCCTGGAATCATGATGTGCTGTGAGCGAAGGTGATAAGGGCATAAAAAGGGACTATCAATGAGTGGTTCGAATTAACTGTTCGTATACACGGATGATGTAGATTTAATAGGGGACGATTTAGATGCACTACAAAGTAATACCGATGTCTTAGTAGAAGCGTACGATGAGATAGGTCTACAGGTAAACATAGATAAAACATGATAACCAGCCGTAGCACGGAATGAAGGAAATAAGAACATAAATATTACGGATGAGATCACAGAGAAATTAAACAAATTGAAAGATACTTGGGAGCATACGTAACAAGCAAAAATGAGGTCATGGAAGAAATAAAGTCGTTTAGTATCGGGCAACGCATGTTTCTATTCAGTCTAAAAGCTTCTAACATCGCGAATAATATCAAAGAAATTGAAATTGAATGTATACAGAACAGTTATTCTGCCGGTAATACTTTACGATTGCGAAAGTTGGAGTACGACCCTAGCAGATGAACATAAATTACGTGTGTTTGAAAATAAGATTTTGAGAAAGTTATACGGGCCGAAGCGGGACGAGACGACTGGAGAATGGAGGAGACTGCATAATAAAGAACTCCACGGGCTATACGATTCACCTGATGTTGTAAGAGTAATGAAATCGCGACGAATAAAGTGGCAGGGCATGTAGCTCGAATAGGGGGAAAACGAGGATTATATTTTATCCTGGTTGGAAAGCCGGATGGAAGAAGACCATTGGGATGACCAAGACGTCGTTGGGAGAACAATATTAGAAGAGTTCTTTGAAAATTAGGTGTTGCTGATGAAAACTGTCTTGACGTTGCATAGGATTGAATCCAATGGCGAACGTTTGTTACTGGGGCGATGAACTTGCAAGTTCTATAAGTCATAGAGTTAGTTAGTTAGTTATTAACTGAGCAAATCATAAGCTCAAAGTTTGAAAAAAATCACTTATAACTCTTATGTTTGGTAATAATGATATTCCAAATAACGATAGAAATGATCATAAGCAGAAGAATTTTCATGCGTAGAGCTCAAAGAGATTTCCCTAAAACCATCAGACTTTTCAAAGGATTACAGTTATATATTGTAACTGACGTTTGAACTATTGGAAGGCCGGACTTTCGGATAAAGATGACCAGGACGAGAACCAAAAATCCAGTTTACAAGACATTGTTTACTACCGCTTGAACAGCTTTTCCCATTACAGAATTGGAGTAATTGGCAATAATTCATACATTTAAGAAATAATATTAACATTATATACGGACCCTTGTATCTAAGGTGGCTCACTTCTAATCGAAAATGAAAATAGATTAAACAGATGTTAGTATTTTTACAGGATTATCTATTTGAGGTCATCTCCACTGAAGAGGAAATAAATAGGTTAGTGGATCCTCTAAGTAACCCACACATAATCTGAAGAACACTTTTATTAATTATCAGTTATCACTGTTCTCTATGTAATATATGTGACAAGTTTCTAGCGAACAGAGAAAATGATAGCTCTCTTGTAAACTCGAGAACAAAATTAGAAAATGATCATCTACAAGGGAAGGAAAGAGATGTTTTTAAATGCAATACAGAACTGTAATGCCTAAATACTGACAAGATAAGACAAAAAATAATAATTCTAGGACCTTTTTACCAAAGATCGCATTCAAAATGTATCACTTATCAAACTAGTCTTTTGAAATATATGAAATAAGAAATTGCAGAGTATAAACAAAATGGCGTTAAATACATGGAAATCAAAGCAAATACCAAACATATAAGGATTTAGGATTTGGAAATTCAGGTTAGCACTTTTTTATCTTATTGGAAGACTTCTCAGACGCCAAACTTAATATACATTTGAACTATATTTAATACTTTCTTTAAATCAGGGGCATTTTACCTGGGCGATCTTCCTAATGACCTTATCTGCAAACTGCGTGAAGTATTACTATTTCTTGAAATTTTTTAATTATACACAGAACTACTCGGTCCTCATAACACTGTAATGCTACAGAATGATATTAGTCAGTTTTCTAACTAATATGAAGACAGATCTGAGTTGAAATTACCGGACTTCTACCACCAGGTGGAGTATGAGGAAATGCCGACCCGATATGGTGGGCCAGGAAATATTCCGGGGAGGACTAAAACCAATACTGTTGTCTTACAGGGAAGACTAAAACCAGAAATATAACACATCTACGGAGAATATCAGTTTACAGCATATAAGAACTGATTGAACATAGCCACTTTCTTAAATATATATCTTATTCTCTCAATTTGCGGTACAGAAAAATATAAAACTTTTCTGTTATTAGTTGAACATACAATATCTTATTCATGCGGAGGGAGAAATATTTTCAATGAAACAGGAAAAATACTTTAAAGAAAATGATGATATAACTCATTTAGGGTTTAGAGTCATTTAATTTTGATAACCAAAATAGTAGAAAAAAATCGCTCAATAATCAGCGAAAATATAATCAGCGTGCCTTTCCCAAATTTTATTCTTTCGTCACAACCTGAACAATCTGAGCGTATTAAAAATACAGAACGTTCTATTATAGTTGACACTAGATTTCAATCCACTTACGTGAATAAACACAGCAATCACTTGCATCGTTCTATCGCCATGTCACTTAGTATTCTCTGTGTATGACGAATATAATATATAATTTTAAAATAAATAACAATACATGCTATTTACCTGAGTATTAGGTTCAGTATTACCGGTAACCAGAACTACACGAGAACTTTGAAGTCTGTTCGACATTGAAGTAGAGTGCTTGCCCATTTCATTCTTCAAATTCTCTTCCGATTTCTGAAAATTATTGATTAAAGTCAAAACATTGCTAGCAATGTTAAACAAGCAACATAATTCATAAAATACCGTAAAAAGATTAAAATAATTTATCCTGGAAATTGAAGTGAAGGTAAACAAGACGCTACACAGAGCAAAATAATACATAATGTGATTGAGAAGTGCAGAGAAACCTAACATAAAATACAGAAAGTAGCTTAATTATGTTTCTTATTCGTCATGTGAATAAACTAGCGTAAATAGAAAGTTTTCAAATTAGATGCTTGTTCCGAGTCCTAGCATTGACTCTTGAAAAAAATATCAATCTTTTTATTTAAAGAATATTCTGCTTGTTTATTTACAAACAAAAATTTAGTAATATTTAAAATTGCAACTAATTCACCAACACAAGAAACATAGTAGTGGGTTTTCTTATTGGCACATTCTGGCATCCCGTGTGCAATTTAATACTACATTATTGCGGGTGGTGTCATTTAGTTCCTTATCAAACAGAGATTCAGAAAAATGATGGTTGCCACCTGAGACATGGGATGGTGAGGAGGGTACGCTATCTTGAAAGTCGCTATCTTTAATTTATGATGAGATTTTTAAGTGGATAGGCCATCATGTGACAACGTTTTAGGCTAGCTCATTCCAGAAATGTGAAGTCGGTTTGCATCTATGTTTATTTCTTTAGAAGATAAGAACTATGAGCTTTGGGATTTCGCTAAAGGTAATTATTTGTATTTGTGTTGTTCCAGGTGATTCGGTATTGCGCTAACCCTTCACAAAACGAATAGAGATTTTGTTGATGAGAGATGGTTAAAGCGCTAGGTTAATTACAGCTGAGTTCAGTGTGCGTCAGTTGCAGAGAGGACACAGTGCACATTCAACCATATTGATATATTGATGAAATTTGAGGGGGTGGGATCTGTGTGGAACAGGGAACACTGGACGATCAAAGAGAGAAACCAGCGAGAACACGACAAGGGCACTTGTGGTAACCATTGTGAAAAGCTCCACACGCAGTAGTAGATATTACTGGCGACATCAACTGGCAATCAGAGGGGTGTATTATGGGTTCTATATGAGTAAGGATTTCATCATATAAGCTGCAAATGCACGTAAGTGAGAATGACCCAGGCAGGTGGTTACAGATATCACAATGGAATAGAGCGATACAATAAGAATCTAATGTTTCCAGAATAAATGGAACCATCGTTTATGGGTCTGATGACAACCCATCATCAACAGATGGCAGTACAACAGGTGCTGGAGCAAGGTCACGGTATGATGTAAGATATAGGACAGACGAACTGTGCGGACGGTGTTCATTCATGTCAAGTTGACTATTGAACAATACCTGTACATCCTTCGCGAGAGTTCGTTCTTCTTACTTCTGAATCCTGAAGGAAATTTTACTCCTTTTTCCAAAGGCGTGAGAGTAATTGCATGTTCAATTTTGGGGATGTTACTTGTTGGGTCGGTCAACGCGGGCCCATGGAGTTAGTGGTGGTGTATAGCGAAAAATTCAACGACCTACACCATCGGATTCAGAATAGATGAGCCCCTGTTAGAGTCTATGAGGACTGAAAAAGAAGAATTGTGTGCGATAAAATGATCGACACGTTGATCACAAAATCTAGGGACCTTTTGTGCAAAATTTTTTCTTTCACAAATGATTCGCTTCCGAAACTAACAAAATATTGTCTAGTTGTAGCAACAGAAATGTCAGTTCGCCCGAGTTTGAAAGTTTGATTTTTCAAATATATATATTTATTCTGTTGCATGAATATATGCATTGAAAAAGACATTGGTTATTTTGATTTACCACTTCTGAATTATTATTGTATGCAACATACAGAACTAACAAGACTCCCGAATTAAAGAACTATATTTCCATTAACATGTATTTACGCAGACAAATAGGATGTGCACTCTAAATATTTTCCCCTAACCATACAAAATGCTGTAACGTAGTCAAGTTATCTTATCTTCATTATTCATATCCTATACAATTCCGATGGTTCAGATATACAAACATCGCATAAACTCATTGAAATCGCTCCGTCTCGATGTAGAATGCTTGAGTAGGCTCTATGTCCAACTTCGTTTCGGTATTAAGCCAACTTTTTAAACAGTTGAGGTAAAAATAACAGCAATTTTGCAATCATCATATGTTCTATGTCAAGTCTTCCCTCATTGCGGCACGCGTTCTAAAATTTGGCCACCTTTTAGTGCTCAATTAATCATATCAGATAACGTATATCCAAGCCCAAAATAAGAAGTTAAAGAGTTAAAATTAGCTCTGTTTATGGATCAAACTTGTCGCAAGTCCAGCCCTAGTACAGCTCAAATTCTTAATTTATTCTCCGACTTAGTACTCATGCTCAATCCGTGCTATTGAATATCTCGTTCAGCATGATCCGTGCTACTCTTACTAGTCCAAAACTACTTGGGCATAATTAACGAAATCAATGCAATGACGATTCTAAAATTTTGTGATGACTTATTGATCATTTAGTTGTTTTAAGAAAGCCAATGTCGTTGAATTCGTGTTATTCAAATTAGCCCGAAAAATTAATCTTGCTTTTGTGGAGCTAACTTGACACCAGACTCACAAGTATACCCTATTCCAAAAAGGATGAAAGCGTTGATTAGGGCTGTTTTCAGCTGAAAATTCTCTAAGTCCAACTTCGGGTATCTTCAGAAACAGTAAACCAAAGATGCCATGTTCGAGCCCCGAAGGGTAGAATGAACCTTCGCAATTGGGAAAAGTTAGTACGGATGTGTTTCTCTTCTCTTAAGTTGAAAGTTATTAAGCGTAGAAAGAAGTAGCATTCATTGAAATACATAGTGATAAACGTATTTCAAAACCATGCATACATGTTATCACGTGATGGTTTTGTCACATACGCTTCCATACGTAAAAGAACACTTGCAATTAAACGAAAGAGGGCAAACATAGTTATCTCATCCATAATAGAATGAATGATGCAAAGGATAAAAAATATAGCATTTTCAACGGATATAAATCATTGTCTTGGAACACAGGAAATTATTATTATTAGAAAAACACAACAGTTTTCATGTTAGCTCAGTGGTCACGGACGAAATTCAGTAGTGGTGGAGAGCAGACGTACGTCATCGAGCTCCTAGTTACTCAGTAAATTCGCTTTCTTCTACAACAATTTGAAGCCAAACATTAAACAGAGTGACTCATTTAATCAGTTTGTTTTGTGTTGGTGAGTTATATCACATAAAATATAGGTTTGTACTACAAGTGAATACGAGAGAAAAACGTTAAAATGGCAACTTCCAGAGAAGAAAGAAAGGATACGATCATTATTGATTGCCACGAACTAGGTTTCAAACCAAAGGCCACAATTTTGCTTCAACTTATTTTCGAACCATACAAATTGTTTCCTAGTGAAATTCTAGCTCTGGAAATAAGCACATACCGACGTAGTGTATTTTAACTGAAAAATCAAGGAATAGTTGATCGTGTGTTAAATACAAGTCAGGGTTTTCTTGTGTACAAAGATGAAGGTATTCAAGTGAAGTTACCACTGCAATTAGATGACAGTTGCAAGGTCAAGGCAATAACTTCAGGTTTACCTATGGAAGTAACAAATGAGCAAATAAAGGCAATTCTCAATCAGTACGGTTATTTGTCAAAAGTTACCACTTTAGCCTATAATAGTTCACATATATACTAAGTGTATGATGATCGTCGTCTTATTATTTTTAACAAGTTGACAATGTTTTGGATACAACTGTTAAATCATGTCCGATAACAGTCGTAAGAAATGTTTTATTTGCCAAAGCCATTCAATCTGAATGTACCGAACAAGACAACCGTGACAAAGTACCAAAAAGCGTGATGTACAATTTAAACTCTTTGAACAACCGTACAATTCCATTAAGTGGAACAATTTCCACCTATGACAAAAGATCGACAGATCTTAGTTCAAGAAAAAGAATAAATGAATGGCAACCCTGAAGACGACAAACTAATCGATACTGGAGTAGCAGGCATACAAACAGGTGGAATTATGGGTATCAACGAGGAACCTGTTATACACAGTAGTAATCAGCTGTCGGAAACTGAGTTTTCTTCAAATGAATCAGTACTAAAACAACAAGAAACTGCTGAAAAAGTACATCAAGATGTAACAGAAATAATCAAGAAAGAAGAGATGATAAAAGAAGGAAAGGACATCGAGTTTTCTTTTTCCAAAAAACGAAGTAAAAAAGCAAATCAGAAACGGAAGAAGAAGATTACCAATAAAAAAAGTGACGATGTTATTTAGTTACATAAAAGGTTTCTGTGAGTGTTTTAATACATATGTTAAGGTGTATCTTTGTTTTTCTCTAAAAGTCCCACCCTTTACAAGTTTCTAGAAGAATAATGCAGGTATGTTTTATCTCTTTCATATTAAAATTTAAAGACTATAGAAATTTATATAGCGAACAGCAAGATGCATTTTGTTCGAAATATAGTTGTGTTATTTTAATAATGACAGTTAAAATACGTCAGTTAAATATTTTAAGAATGTCAGCTCAAAAAAATATTCTTTTAACCAACGCTTTCTATAATTTCAGAATATTCACGTCATAGGCTTACAAGAAATAGGAACACGATCTAAAAACTTATATAATTATGTATAAAAATTATATAATTAAATAAAAACATTTATATAATTATATCTGGTGTAGTAAAAAGTAATCCATTATTTTTGCATGACATTGAAGGCTTGACTTACCATAGTTAGAATGATCCGATTTAGGTCACATATGCACCGTTTTGTTCGATAACGTGTTGCCATTTGGAAGGTAATATCATGATGCCTCTCTCACAGAAGCCCTTGTCCCTATTGGCAAAAAATTGAGACAGTCGATTTTCACAAGCCTCTCTTGAAGCAAATTTTTCACCAGCAAACGTGTTCGCCATGGACAGGAACAGATGGTAATCACTCGGTGACAGGTCCGGACAATAAGGTGGATGCATACGAACCTCCCAACCAAGCTCCCGGAGCTTCTGGCGAGTCACTATCGATGTATGTGGCCTGGCGTTGTCCTGGTGGAACACAATGCCTCTCCTATTGGCCAAAGCTGGCCGCTTCTGGGCGATTGCTGCCTTCAGAAGGTCCCGTTTTTGACAGTATAGTTCCGAGTTAAGGGTTTGGCCGTAGGGGAGCAGCTCATAGTAGATAATTCCCTGCCAATCCCACCAAACACACAGCAAAACCTTCCTGGCCGTCAATCCTGGCTTGGGCACCGTTTGCGCCGGCGCACCGCGCTTCGACCACGACCGTTTTCGCGTGACGTTGTCTTAAGTGATCCACTTTTCATCACCAGTCACCAACCGCTTCAGAAATGGGTCGCTTTTGTTGCGATTCAGCAGCGATTCGCAGATGGAAATTCGGTCCATGAGGGTTTTTTTGCGTTAACTCGTGTGGCACCCATACATCAAGCTTCTTTTTGTATCCAGCCTTATGCAAATGGTTCCACACGGTTTTTTGTGCAATGTTTAGCTCTTGGGCAATCGAAACAGTGCTTACATGACGGTCGGACGCGACAATGTCCATGATTTTATCGACATGTTCGACACGTGGCTTTCCAGTGCGTGGTACATCTTTGACGTCAAAATTACCGGCACGGAATCGACGAAACCAAAATTGCGCGTAATTGGCTGTTACAGTATCAGGACCATAAACACTATTCACATTTGCAGCCGGCTGGCTTGCGTTTTCGCCTTTATCGAAGAAAAACTGTAAAATATAGCGTATTTTCTCTTTGCTAATGTCCATTTTGACGCGCGCTCACACAACACTGAGTCAACTCAACACAACTATCTGAACAGTGTTTGTAGTAACATTTTTCAAAATAATGGATTACTTTTTACTACACCAGATAATATCTAAAAACAATATAAGAGATACAAACAGGTAAGTAGGAATATTTGTGAAGTTCAAAAGATATTTCATCATTCATCCGCAAGAATTACTATGGTAAATGTTAACAATATTTACTTTGTATGTGCGTATTTTCTGAGTGGCAACCAAAGTAAGCAAATTCGAATTTATTTCATTTATAACGAATTTGCGGTATTTCTACAAACTTTAAACCAAAAAAAAAATGCATTATAATGAATGAAAATAATTTAGCTATTTACAAATAACCAAAATTTTAATGAACATTTAAAAGAAGTTATTAATTTATTCAAATTGACGTATACTTATAATCACAAATGCTCAAACGGAAACGAACACACCTTTTTATAATAAGGGTTCATCGAGATTGTACGTAATTTACATTAATGAATATTCAAAATAAAAATAAAAGAGGTTCAAATGAAAAACTAGCAATCCCAGACCATTCTGTTGTGACATTAAGTTTAGAAGAAAATATCCCAGTGCTCTTACGACCATCTTTAAACTGAAAAATTAACAACTCAGTTTTGAACGATAACGAATACGATCTCGTTATTCAAAATGTTGTTGACAACGCTACTAGGTCAGCTTCACAAAATCTTTAATAAGTCGGTGGATACAATTAAAATGATTCCATATCATGCAAAAAACATACAAAGCAAAAAATCAAAGCTCCAAAGAACAATTACAATATTATTATAATTTATTGCAAGGATATTATGAAACAAACAGGAAATTAACACTATTTTTCGTATAGCTGAATTATATTCCGAAGCAGGAATTGTCCTAAATGAAAAAAAAAAACTTTTAACGGATAAAAACATGGAACAGGATCTTACCCACAAATTTTGGGAACATGGACTCAAGTTATTAAAGAAATAATACAAGTGAATGAAAAATCTCAATTGGTAAAGTCGTAATGATTTTAAAAAATAACAATATATCTTCAAATATTTGACATCACGTCCCAGATTTACAAACGTATACATTATCAGCAAGCGTATTTACAACTTCCAACTATTTCCGATCTGAAAACAAACAATTGCTGAACTAAAAATATTTTTGTTATTTTATCTGGACAGGATATTTTTTAAAACGAATAGAAAAGTCTATATTTTCCTATAACTGAAGGAAAGCTAAAATTAAAATTATCCAAGCACCAACAAAATCTCTGCTCAAACACAGAACTTTAAAATCCGTTTGTGAACTAACATAATTATTTCATGTCAAGTAACACAAACTATAAAAAACATCGATTTCGTGACACCAATAAATATCAACACGTGGAATAATGACTTTCCATACCTAACAGACATCTTAATTGAGATATCTTATGATTTTATAAATAAGCAGACATAGAAAATTTGAGTGTAAAAAATATACAAGTTTATATCATTCAAAGATATACAGGAGGGAAACCTGACATTATAGGCAAATCACCGGAAAAAATTGGAACTATATTTGAACAAATCTCAGTGAATTAACGAAGTTGCCACATTTGTTTGACATTTGTTTTCAATTGATTTATGAAATTTTTAAACAAACCAAATATTGTGTAAAAATGTATTTAAAAGAATAATTTATGTGAAAAACGCTCTCAAAAAGGTGATTTAACACACTAGATTGAAAATTGCCACGAAGAAAAAATGTTTGGAGCAAATGTCAAAATTGGCTAGGATTCTAAGAATAAATCCAAAAGACATCAATTTTCAATACTTACTAGATACACCTGAATACAAATATTTTCCAAAAGCCAAAACACGTTATATAAATTGGTTTACGTCACAATTCCTATATATATTCATTTAAGAAAGACAAAATATGTCCACAGAATTATTTATAAATCAAATAATTCTCAGACATCAACAAACGACTGCAAACGTAAGAAATCACAATTATGTGCAATATATTCCAGTTGTATATTAGACTTGTTTTCTTTCCAATATGTTGTTTGAAAAACTCGGTATTTCTCAAATAAAAATTGGATAAAAGGGTCAAATAATGGATGTGTAAATGTTAAAAAAAATCATCTCAGAGCAACTAAGAAACCACGGTGTAAGATAAGTAGGTGAGGAAGCAACAGCATTTATTATGTTCCCTTATTGCACGTAGTTCCAACTGCGATCGCTAGATGGCAGGCCCAACTGCGGGCCTGTTAGAGTAACCTAGTATCCGAAAAAAAACACCAGAGGTGCAAAAAGTGGAGCCAAGTTCTTTAGCCCTAAAAAGGTGTGAAATGGGAGACGGATGAGCCAAGTTCCTTGGTGACAGCATGTAACAGGAACAAAGGAACTTGGCGCGAGCTGGTAACAGCGTTAGGGTTGGTGGCGGTGGACGTATTGGGTTTTAGGATCCCCACCACCTTTATACCTTGAGGATCATGAACCTTGCCACCTCGCACCAAGTTCCTTTGTTCCTGTTACATGCTGTCACCAAGGAACTTGGCTCATCCGTCTCCCATTTCACACGTTTTTAGGGCTAAAGAACTTGGCTCCACTTTTTGCAGCTCTGGTGTTTTTGTTCGGATTTCACAGCTTTTTGTACGTGTATAATATATATACTCGCTCGCTCGGCCTCGTTTAGGTCCTCGCCTCCCGTAGCTGGCTGCGCCCCCAACTTCGAGTTTTTGTGTACTTACGCCCCTTTATCGTAACCACTCTCCAGGACACTGCTTCCATGTTGCAGATTTTTCCCCATACCCACCACCCGTAGGAATGAGATATTTATTGAAACATAGGGAAGCTTTGCCATATTTATTGTAACCTACTTGTGATGATACAGCAAATTTGCTTCCTGCTGGCGGCCCTAAAATCCACCACCACCAACACTAAGGCTCGAACATCATTTTGTGTTTTGCTCGGATTTCACAGCTTTTTATACGTGTATATATATACTGGGTTCGCCTCGCTGGGTGTGCTGCCCCAGAACTTCAAAGTTTTAGGGCTACGCCCCCTTTATTGTGATCAGACTTTCTGGGGACAGCGCCCCATGCTGTGCAGGCCTTTTCCCATATCGCCTCGGGGGCCGCACGCTCATAGCGGTGGTTCGATCGATTTATTGAAACATTTTCGTGATGGTACACCTTCATACCAAATTTCGTTTCTCTAGCTTCAGTCGTTATAAAGTGGGACACATTTTTAACGTTTTCTTATATTTTCGTGACATACTCGTGATGATACACTGTCATACCAAATTTCATTTATCTATCTCGAACGATGTGAAAAATGGTATTTCAGCTGCCATTTTAAATCAAAGATGGTGATTTTTTTAAAACGTTGTTATGTTTTCCTAAACTACTCTTGATAATACATCATTATGCCAAATTTCGTATCTCTGGCTCAAGCAGTTGGAAAATGGATTTATGACGCCCGCCATTTTGGATCCAAGATGGCGTCTTTAGAGATATTTTGTAATATTTTCATAATCTACTAATAATGTTGTACTGTCAAACTAAATTTCATTATTCTAGCGCAGCCGTTTAGGCTGTGTCTTCTTTAAAATTTTAGGGTTGGCGGCCATTTTGAATCCAAAATGGCGACTTTTTCAAATTTTTAAAAAGTTTTCTTAATTTGCTATCAATGATGTAGTTTCATACCAAATTTCACTGTTCTATCTTTAGTCGTTTATGCTGTGTATTCTTTGAAATTTTAGGTTTGGCGGCCATTTTGAATCCAAGATAGCGACCTTTTCAAAATGTCGGAATTTTTCCTTTATCTACTTATCATCCTCTACCTTCATACCAAATTTCATGTTTCTAGCTTACTCCAAACACCCTAAACAATATGATGAGTGAGTGAGTGAGTCAGTTAGCCTAAAATGTGCAATTTCAGGGGTCCACAACTAGAACATAGTTTGAGATATGAATATGAAATTTTGTACATCTGCACATATTTACCATATCTCCTAACGGCAAAAGCTCATATTCCTGTCTTTAACATCTTTTTTCTTACGGGGCCCCCAAATCGTCGATTTTGCCATAAACTCTTGTTCCTGTATAACATGCTTCTGGCAGTGCTGACGTTTTCTGACGTGAAGAACTTGGCTCATGCACTGCCGTGCATGTTGATATATTGGGTATTTTATAGATGGTCTATCATAAACATGGGTAGCATGGAAAGAAAATCGAGTTGCAAGTTCTGGGTTTATATTAATTTAGTCTTTGTACCTACGTCATTTAGATCACAATATCGAGTCTTTCGTACTTTGAATGTTTGAACGGGAAAACAAATTAATTTTAAATCAGCTAAATAAATTGATAAATTTTCTTAATATATATATCAACAATATTATGTACCTCGCTGTACGCACACCTATACAGTAAATAAGTTTCCAACGGATGAAAATCTGAAAATATTATGATCACAAAACAGCGGCCGCCTGTTAACCAGTTGTTGAAACCCCCCACTGAAAGAAGTCACCGGTTTTGGAGACAAAGAACTAGATCACTGTTCGCCGCGCGCAATTCTCATCTTGCAGTGTTTTCCCGGAAAGGTGGTTTTGCAGGCTGCGAAAAACAATAGTCTGTTGGTGCAAGATCTGGTGAAAACGCCGAGTCGGAGAGTTTCTCCCAGCCACATTCCTCGACCTAAGCACATATTATTCTTGCCGTGAGTAGGTTAGTAGGTGCGCGTTATAACCGTATTTGATCACACCTTTGCGATTAACCAGAGCAGGACGTTTCTCCAACAATGCAGTCCGTAGTAGGGTTGTTCGTCCTTCTTGAATGTACCAAATTCACACTTGCATGGTATGACGAAGAAAATTCGATTGTACTGACCTAATTTTTTATAATAAAAGTGGCAATTTCTATTGAAAGTTCCATACATAGAAAGTTGGGGACATACATCCTTGACACTAAATTTCAGATCATTTTATGAAGACTCATCTGAAACATTTAAGCCTAAATTCCGGCATTCTTCGGCGAGGGGTCATATTTGAAACCCCGTCGAAAAACAGGTGTGTATGAATGCAATGATTTTTTGTATACAGATAAACACATAACAAATAACTGCATCCTTATATTCAACTGCTACACAGAGAAAACTGGCAGTCTTTTTTAAGATACTACAATTGTATTTGCGTAGTATGACGACGGAGAGAATCCAATTGCGCTGGCTAAACCACCTCGAAATAAAAATTGCAATTTTTGCTTTGAATTGGATACATACAAAGCTCTTTTGACACCAAATTTCAGATTTTCTCATCAGGAACCATCTGAGATTTTTAAATCCGAAATCCGGCATTTGTTTGAACCCTCGTTGAAAAAATGATTTTTAGGACCATGATTTTTGGCGTGCAGACAATCAGTTGATTGGTCTAACTATTACAAAATTTGCTGCATTTTATACAGCTCCACCCCCAAAAAATAGTTTAAAAATCCAATTTTATAGAAATCGTTGCTTATATTCACCATATTTTTATTTTATTTATTTATTTTAATAATCGAGTTCATTTTTGAAAACTCGAATTTAATATGTTAAGTTAGTTTATGGACATGCAACTATCAGCTAGTACATGCATTAGTAACACCAGATTAGTTTACTTTCAGTTAGATCTGTTTCAAGCAAATTTTCGTACGCATATTAATTTCCTGCTTTGGACAAATCTATAGTAATAGCACAGATCACTTTTACACCGACCAAGTCAACAGTAAACATTGAAATATAAAATAACATAGTATTTACAAGCATGAAGGAACATAATATATTTCTTATTATCAATCAGGCATGCAAATCTTAACTGCATATATATATACAGTTAAGCTTTATCCATTGAAGTATTCCTGTAACCTGAAGAAACACAGCATTTGCCAAATACGTAACACTTCATTAAACTTACTTGTTTGCACTCTCTGAAATCCCAGGAGGTAACTTACAAAAATTCGATTACATTCAAATTTGCAGAACATTACAAATATTCTGTATCATTGGTTTTCCAAACTCATAGAATGTATTTCATAATCAGCTCCGAATAAAGTTTGTTTATATTCAAACGTTATACGAAAACAATAATTGAGTTCACTCGAACATTATTTAATTCAAGAACGTAGTTTCATAACTCAGCTGTTCAATTCGATTAGAAAATATTAATATAGAATAAGCTGTTCTTCATTCTTTATTTCAATCACCGTAAATCAGCAGCCATATTTGATCCAATCTTCCAACAATTTTTAGAAAACTTTATTCCACATCTTCAAACTTCAAAGTACACTTCGAGCTACACAACGGTTTTTGATTTAGCTTTCTAGCTCTTCGGGTTTATGAGATATTCAGATTTCCGTACAAGTTTACGGGAGTAAACAATTCCACCTGCCATGTCGGAAATATGCTGGCCCCGGGATATATAAGGGTATTTTTTTTTTCAAAAGTGGTTCTGATATCTTCAGATATGTGTGAACCCACATACGAAAATTAAAATTTTCTAAAATGGTGATGCAACCAATTTTCCTAAAAATGAATGAATTGTCATGGGATGATCCAATTACATATGTTACAGTTTCTTGCGTAAAGTGCGAGGAGAAATACTAGTAACATTTTATTCTAATAATAATAATAATCGTCATCAACAACATAAAGAAATTATTTCATCAACAAGAAAAGCTGTTTTAACATTGTGAATTGTTATACTTTTGCAAGTATAAAAATATACATTGTGGAGTTAAACCTCGAAAAAATATCAACAGGCTTGTTCTCTTACGAAAACAACTGCGCAGACAAAAATAAATTTCATTTTAATGCAAGCAGTAAGTGTTTTACTACTACTAACCTAAATCAATATAATATTCCTTATCTAAAATAACTAATGTATAAACTAGTCCACTTAATGTGACTCAACTTGGTGGTGTTTTAATAAAACAAATTTTGGTAATATTTCTTTAGCTGTAAAAATGGCTCATGGTTAACCTTTTTCTTTCTAAACCAGTACAATGGATTCGAGTCCTGGTCGGATCAATATTATTTGCCAGATATTCAATACTACAATAGTAACTTCTCTTCATCAACTGACAAGATTAAAGAATTTGCAAACAAGCAACCAAGCTGTCTTATGTATTACTTCAAACTGAGCGTGACCTTGAAAAAGCTTCTAAAAAGACATACAAAGTAGTGAAGAATTGGAACAGTAAATAGTAAATAAAACGTCTTTGGCGTGAATTTTCAACACGATTTTAGGAAAGAAAAAACATTGTCCGATGTACTATAAGGGTTAACGTGTTGGACTGTGAATTTCTAGATATAGATTCGATCCCAGCTAAGCCATGTTTTCTTATCAAATTTTACTTGCATGAGAATGTTGCCCTGGATACGAAATATGTATCATTGGACAATAGAGATTAATAAGTATTTGTGTTATCATAATACATTAACGAAATTGTTTCATGGTTAAAATATTGTTCTTTCACTTTCCTTCATTTCACATTCTTCTTTCTTAGATATTTTCATGTTTACCTCTATCTTTAATTTTCTTTCTCTCTGTGTGTTAAATAGAGAGAGAGAGAGAGAGAGAGAGAGAGGGAGAGAGAGAAAGAGAGATGAAGGGGGTAACTATAACTGTGGGTCTCCCTAAATATAAAAGTAAATCCTTTGAAAAGGCTGCTTTATCTCCACTCTCTTCTCTCTTTATCTATCTATTTATTTACCTGTGTGAGGGGTGAAGAAAGGATATTTACAATGAGATGCAAGAAGTAGATAATGTAGTAGTATTAATATTAACTGAAAAATACCTATCGTTAATTCAATTGCAGGTTAAATTTGAATTGTTAATATTTTGTTTAAATGACAAGATTGGCGAAAGCGATGTCTATTCTTAGTTTCTGATATGGAAGAGCGCGTTTTATATAATAAAAATAACCTGTGTAACTTCATTTCAAAGCTTGGTTCTGTGTATGTTAAGCCACCGTTTACGGTCTGCATACACGCATAATTAAGTAAAGAAATGAGTAAAAATCCAAATAAGTAAATGAGATTTTTTTAATTTACTTTTATTTTGGGGACCCACATTCCACCCCTGCCTCTTTGTATTCTTAACACAAGTCAAGTGTTTGTCTTAAGTAAGTGAAAGTCTTAACACACTTTCAGAGTCGTGCAGTACGATCCGTTTTGATCTTCTTGCCTTGGGAAAGGCATGTCCCTAGAGATTCTTGGATTGCCGGAGTTCCGGCATTCCAAGAAGCTCCTATATTCCATCAGTCTAAGACTTATGGGGATGGGGGACGAGCTTTTGCCAGGCGTCCAAAATGCTCTCCTGGCCTTGTTTGCTGGAAATATTTTTATTTGCTTGGGAGGGAACCCTATCTACTATATCCTCAGTTTTATTGTAAAAACATAGAACAAAGATTACATAATACATCTACACAAGTACATACATCACATGGAAAACACAGATGAGACAAACATAGATCTGAGCTGCTTCTTCTTTTCTTCTTATTCTCAATTCCTGTAAGTACAAAAGAAGGGAATTAGTTAGGTAAGATGCGCGTGGGTTTGATGTTAAAGCCACAAAGTTTCTTCGCTATCCCTCCTTGGTATCCACTTCCCTTCTTCTGCCACTGGTTTGTATCGTAGTTCTCTGTAAGATGACGTATCCTATCACTTCTTCTGTTCTCAAGACTTGCATTATTAGTCCTTCTTACACATTCACTCATCCACACTCACACTTCTGCACTATCGCTTCCTTCTGGATTCCAAAAGTTAGAATAATTATAGTTGCCACTAATTTAGTTACACTTGCACATGTATTCTTAGTTACCCCATCAATAAATAATTTCACATTTATCACTTCACGAAATGCTCTTGTTACGGATTCCGCCACAAGGCGCTCTTCTAGCGGGTACCGGCAGGATCATTTATTCACGTTGTTTGTTGTTTTTGTCATAAGTCCTATTCACGGTAGACGCGGTCGTCGTAGCCTCGCGAACGCGCACACACGCCAGTCAATCGGGCCATCTTCCCTTGTATTTTTATTTATTTTTCCTACGTTGGGTGGTCAACGCCATTTCTAAATTTCTTTTTATGATAATTTGAAACTTTTTGAGTTAACTCTGAGGACCGCCGCAAGTTCCGGGGTTCGCAGAACCTCCGCGACGGGCATTCCCTTCAGGAGTTCTCTTTCCTCCACCACAAGTTGCTCTGTCTCTCTGCAATGCAGATTTATGTGTTCTGGCGTGGCCACCACTCCACATGTATGACATAGGTTGTATTCTACAATATTCATTGCATGTAACTTCTGACGAAATGGGCCATGGTCCGTCAGGAAGTGCATCAACCCACCAGTAACATCCAAGTTCAGTTCCATCTGCTCTTCAATATTCGGAAAAATGGAGTACAATCTTCTTCCTTTTCCAGTTGTATTCCACAATTCCTTCCACACACTGTTTATAGCTAAGTTGACTTCAGCTTTAGTCTCAGCTGGTCTATGTAGGATGTTAACGACTTTACCCTGAATGTGTTTTTCATAAAGTACATGACTTATATCTTCTTAACCTGGAGATGTAGTGGGGGGACCGCCAGCGCGACCTGGAGTGCCTCAACCGATGTCCTATATGCGCCTGACTGTCGTAAAAGTTTTTGCCGTTGAGCTCTGTCTATAATCTGTTTTTGCCTTTTATTATCGAGTCTGTGGCACCATACGATAGTCGCGTATCCCACTATTGATCTTATGATGACATCATGGTAAATGCGTATTACTTTCATCGGTATTTTTAGATTGTTTACTGCTATATTAACCAATTTGTGTAAAAATTTTATTGCCTTATTTTGTGTTATGCTTCTGTGCGTTCTGTGCTTTAGTTTTCCTTTGAATAATACATATTTCGTTTTTACGGAAGATATTTTTAATTTATTTGCTTTACACCATGATTTCATCATTTCTATTACCTCGTTTGCTTTTGTTTGAATATCCAATCAACTCTTTCCCTTGATCACCACTGCCAGGTCGTTCGCGTATCCCACCACCCTCTCTACCTGCTGCATTCCATTCAATACCTCCAAGAACGGCTGAAATACTAGGTCCCAAAATATCGGCCCCAGCACGAACCCTGTAGGCATCCTCTTTGGGAGTCTTAACCACAACTCGGTCCGCTGTATCTACTTCAAATTTTCGATCCTGAAAGTAATTTATATTAACTTCCATAGTTTGTTGTTGGTTTTAAGCTTTCTTAATTCTTCTAACAATGAGGGCCACCATAAGTTGTCAAATGTCCCCATAATATAGAAGAAAATTCCAATTATATATTTGCAGGTTTCGTCTCTTAAAGCATATATATTACTACACACTTCGTTAATAACATCCTCTGTACATTTCTGGGGCGAAAACCGTACTGTAATTTGCAGTTCTACACTCTTTTTTATTTATTTTTATAGCCAATAATTTTTCAAAAAATTTGCTTATTGTGTTCAAAAGGCGTATAGGTCTATAAGATATTGTATTAAGTTTATCTTTGTTCTCACTTTTCAAGAAGATTAAGAAATTTGCTACCTTCTATAGTTTCGGAACCATTGACTGTTCTATACATTCATTAAACAATCTGGTTAAATAACGGATCCATATATATATATACATTATCTCTAAAAAAATTCATTTTTATCTGATCTGGTCTTGGGGCCTTCCGTACTTTTAATTTCTTTAAAACTTACATCACTTGATCATTAGTCACAAGCAGGTCATTGTGGTTATTATTTTCATTACTTGGGACTTCTTTGGCTTTATTCCTTATCCTTGTGTTGTCTTCATTGACATCCTCTATTCGGTCGTCCGGGAATAACTTCTGATAAAACAATTCTATGGTGTCTTTCCAATTTGTGGTAAATTGTCCTGAGTCATCCTTGAGGGTATTCATAGCACTCTTTGTTTTAATCTTTGACATAATTATCTTATATGGCATGCCCCAGATGTCTTGTTGTAAATTTTCTTCAATAAACTTACTCCAGGTCTTCTTCTTAGTTTCTTTTAATTCCGTTTTAAATTGCTTTATTCTTCTATACGTCTGTAATTTTGCTGATCTTAATGTGTGATCTCCGGCTGCCCTGTAGCTCTTCCTGTTAGCTTTCTTCTTCCTCTTCAATCTGTTCAGACTCTCCGTCCCAAAAGGCTTTCCTTTATTAATTGTCTATTTTTTTCTTAGGTATTAAATTTTCTATTGCTCTCCAAATTGCTTCCTCAAGCTCCAGGATGAGTTTTCGAAGGTCACAATTTCGGTTAATTTGTGATAATACAAGATTATCTATGAATTTTTTCATGTTTAATTTATTTATGTTATAATTATGTTTACTATCCTCGTGGATATTTCGTGATTTGATTTGTTTTCTTCGTCATTCACGTCAAAGTAGACGACGTTGTGGGCACTAGAGGTCGCGTGCTCGCCCACGGACCAGTTACATATACGATTACATATATTTCCCTTTGCCAAAGTTACGTCAATATTAGATCCCGATCCAGCCATGGCAATATACGTAAGTAGTTGACCTTCTCTTTTTATAACTGTAAGATTGTGCTGTTCAATAAACTCCTCGGCCTTCTCACCATTTTCGTCCGCGTTTGTGCATTGCCAGAGAGGAGACTTAGCACAAAAATCACCCAAAATTATGGTATTTTGCATTTGCAATTCATTCATTATATTATCTATTTTCTGTACAAAAACCTCTCTCGGGAGGGAAAACTGACAATAAATGTTCTCTATGGTTACTTTATAATTTCCTCTGGAAACATACACACACAGGGTCCATTTATCTGCATATCTTAAGTGTGTTAAAGCATCTATGTCCCTGTTGAATATTACAACTTCTACCATGGGAGTTGGATCATTACACAGTATCGCTACGACGCTAACTGGCATATTAACTAATTTTCCTTTAAATGTGTGTGGTTTTTGGAGGCATGCCATGTCTACACTTTCCTTATCACAATAGTGTCTGATTTCTGCTATTGCGAGTTTTAATCTATCCAGATTAACTTGTACTATCTTGAACATAACTATGGCTGTAGTGTGTGGACGCAGCATGCTGGGAACTTCTCTACTGGATTAAATGTAATCCTTCCATACGCCTTAACGAACTACCTACACACGTTATTCAGTTGGAAAGATTCCTCCCTCCTCTAAAGAACTTTGTGAATAAACGCTAACAGGTCTTGTGGGTCAGTGGTGATGCCATTGGACCTCAGATTAATTTTGTCCACCTCTTCGATCACCGGGAACGTTATGGTTTTTCCATGGTGGTCGTAACTTCTTATTATCGCCCTTAAGGCCGCCGTCAGAGTTTGTGGCTCCTCAAGCCTGGTTAGAATATAGTTTAAATTAAGGTTTTCATAGAGTATTTTCGGGTCAAAGTCAACTTTTCTTCTTTTTTCTTCTTCTACCATCTGGTCATCTAGTTTGTTTTCCTTATCTGTTTCCTGAGTGCCTGGATATATTTTTGTTCAATTACCTCTTCTTCCTGTTCAGTAGTTGGTTTCTTTCCATTTTTCTTCTTATAAAGTCTTGGTATCTAGGATTTCCAGGTTGTTCTTTTCTTTTTCGTATTTGTTTGTTTGGTTTCTCTTTTCTCATTGATTACATCTGCTACTTCTTCCTTGTTTTCTTCATTTACTTCCTTCTATTTCTATTTCCAGATTCATATTTGACGATGTATCTATATTTTCCTCTTTTTGTTCTTGTTCCACTGCTTCTAAATCTTCTAATGTCTTTGAAATAGTTCTGAAGAAGTTTTGATCACTTATAATCATTTCTATTCGTATGTGCTGAATTTTATTTTCAAATTCCTTTATTTTCTTCAGAACTGCATACGGGTCTGCTTTCCATGGGCCCATACCTACTGCTGGTACTGTAATCTTCTGTAACTGAGAATTAATTGAACAGAAAATAGTATAATAGCAATTATAATAATAAATGTAAGATGGAAGTTTGACTTGGATAATAAACATAGGCCAAATCGCCGTCACGTGCTTAATCTTTTAACTTTGAAAGTTGCGATGTTGTGTAATGCCAGGGAAATATATACAACTAAACCTAAACAAAATATATACATATTTATATGCGTGACAGACAACTATGTCAGACTATGTCAAACCATGTCAGATAACTAAATATATACATATTTATATGCGTATGCTACTACCTTACAATTTATAGACTAAAGGTCTAAGTATATTATACACAAAATTTAGTCTTACCCATGTAAATAACTTATTGAATATAATTAATTCCAAATCAGGTCACATCGCCGTTATGTCTGTAATGGTTATTATGAAAGACGCTTACAGCGGCTGGTTAATCAAACTTTTGTTTTTGTTCGAAATCCAGTTTTCAGATTCTTATCAAAATTCGGTTTCTTTTCAAATGACAGTAACATATTTTTAGCTTCTGAGAAAAAGCAAAACCAACGTTAGAAAAAAACAGAACAGAGAAGTTACAACAAATACCTTATCCCGCATTAGTGTTACTTCTTTGGAAAGTCGAGAGCGTTCTGCTAACGAGAGCGTTCTGCATTAGCCAACGTTTTGCTAATGGTCAAATTTTTAAAGGCCATAAAAAAATTCAAAATTATATCACTAACGATAAGCTCTTAGACGATTCCGCTGTAGGGCATCAGTGCACAGTGGTTCAGGACGAGCAAAAACCTGGCCAAAACCCATTTTTTGAAAATTGCGTTAGAAGGCCACTGGTTTAGTGTATGGGTTACGAAATATACATAGTTTTTACTATATATAAACAATGAATACGAGTAACATGTAATGTGTAAGTTAGAAAGGGTGGAAGTTAACCATTGTGAGCATGTCTGTGAAATAGTTGCCAAATAGAGTATTTGTCATTCAAGTTCATGGCCTGGTACCTAAGAATATTTGGTTACAAGAAACATTTGTTCTATATGGCACCAACAGACCTTTCAAACACTGCAACTGTTCAAAGTGCTATGTAGTATCTGCTATGTAGTACGTTTCCGCGAACAAAGTATGTTACTGTGACAAAATCCAATTCGTTGTAGCAGAAGGTCCACAAAGCTGCAGAGGTTGAGTGTAGTGCCCAACGTTCCCCAGCAGAATTGTTGAAATGGCCTGAAAGAATAATCCATGATGGATTGTTTTTCAGGAAGTTTAGGTGCGAATATGTGCGAGTTCGTACAATACATGTTTCTTTGTGACTCTGTGTGGTGACAGAACACCGAAATTAATAATTCTTACTTTTTACTTGCATTCATTGACTTTTGACGCAATTGGACCTTGGTGATCACACAGCCCACGTTAGTGAAGACATGCGAAGAACTGTGTCCAGGTTTTGCAGCCAAGTGTACCAAAAACTGGATAAGAGTGGCAGAAATCATAACATCTTTCTGAAGACACATACAGAATGGCTTGATGGAGAACTGACGTTTACAGTCCAGAGACAGATGGAACGTCGATCAAATCCTGGCGGTCGTCCATGGAAGGATTTCATAGAATCTAGTGACAGAACCAAATGGAGGAAAACGGAAGACTTACGCACATCTGCAAGTACATCGGAACTAGCCTTTGCTGCCTAAATGAGTCTGCGGGAATCAGGACAAGAAGATTCAGCAAAAGTACTTCGTGAGGCGACAGAAACAACTCGGACTAGAGATCGTAACATGAGACAAGCGTTTATGCGCGCAAAAGACCAGAGTATCTCATCCAAATCGTACACCAAAGAAGAGGCGCTTGCATTATTTCTCGATGCTAAGTTAACCAAACGCTAATACACCTGTCTACGTCTTGGTGCCAAAACACTCAACGCAGACATTTATCCAAGTTATCACCAATTACTCGAGGCTAAGGAAGATTGTTACCCGCCAGATGAGAGTATTACTGTTTCAGATGTCAGTGCAGAAATTAAATTGCAGACTTTATTGGACACAGAAGTTGAACGTCTCCTGATGGCTAACGACTGCAAGGTCAGCTGTGTTCCGAGCGAGAAAGCTAAGTCCTTGACCTTAATCTCTAAATAGGGTTGTGATGGAAGTACAAGTCACAGTGTATACAAGCAGAAATTTCAGCAGGGCATGCCATTATGTTTTGAGGAAGACCTGCTGTTTACGTCTTTCGTGCCAATTCGGCTACTTGTAGGCGAGGAAATTGTAGTGTGGCAGAATCCTCGAACGTCATCAACAAGATACTGCTGTCCTATAAGATTTCAGTTTTGTAAGGAAACGAAAGATGTGACAATACATGAAGTCCAGTGCATCGAACAGCAGATTCAAGATCTTCACCCATCAAGTGTGAACGTCAATGAAACCCAATTTACTGTGTATCACGATCTCATTCTATGGTCGCGGCGTACAGCATCCAACATAGTGAAGGCATCCCATCCGCATTCAGCGATATTGACAGTGGCAGTGACGATTGACGTGCAATGTGGTTGACACAATATTCTCGTTTTTCATTTGTGTGTGTGTGAGTGTAATGCAGACTTGTATGTGTGAGTGTAGTGCAGATTTGTATGTGTGAGTGTACTGACGTATTGCATACGACTACGCAGTACTTTATCAGTGTTTACAGTACATTATCAGTGTTTACAGTACATTATCAGTGTTTACTACTAACTCTCTCCTGCAAATAAGGAAAGTGAAACCGAACGATGAACGTGTTCGTTCATTCTCAGTACTATAAATATATAATTCTCACAAATTTGGGACTTTCGAAGCATTTTGTACATTGTTATAATCAATTATAGGTTTTGGCGAGGTTTTTGCTCGTCCTGAACCACTGTGCATTGGCTCAATAATAGAGCTCACATCTGGAGCTATGAGTATTCAGTTCGAATCCTGCTCATGCCATGTGGACTTTGTAGTGAACAAAAACCGTGTGCGTGCGTTTTCTCGGGGTTCCTGTTTCCTCCCACTCTCCTCATTCCACGAATTCATTTCATCATCATCTGTCCGATCTCAGCCAAAGTTGGCAAAAGGATTTAAAAATTAAATAAAAATGCAACGATTCCGGTCAGGTGTAAATGGTTTAGATGTCATAAAATGGTTCTGTTACTGACAAAAATATTTTCCAAACTTACAACCGTAACTAAGAAAACCTGAAAGTTCCCGAAATGTTAAAACTTGAATACATTAAAAACACAAACCGTGCTATTAGGCCCCATGGTCTAGTGGCTAACGTCTCGGAATTGGTATGACCGGCTGCCCATCAACTTGACTGAAGTTTTCCAGTATGGTACCTTAACTACACACATAGCACAGAATATTCCACGAGTATCCCGTTTAGATCCAGTTTCGAATATCCGTTTTGGTGTGAAACTCATCATTGATTCTCACCTTGTTTTGTTTCACGGCACACCTAACGCTCTAACCTTTGTTTCCAGGCTCACAAGCAATCCTGAGCAATCACCGCAACTTCTCAGAGAGAAGAATCTCGAAAGCAGTATTCTTGAAAATATGCAATCATCAAGAGATCTCTGTTAGTTTGTGCCAATAGCCTTCAGCACCTTACTATAGTAGGAAAGCTGGCTACACCACGAGAATTCTCAACCGTTTGCTGCTGTCAAATCAGGTGACTATTAACAATTATTTTTTTTAGATTCGTGATTCTGATCAGTCATCCAGACACACTAATATGCCGCGGCACTGGCTGATAATTTTTAAAATAAATGCATTTCTAGAGTGTATGGGAAAGTAGCTGATTATCTAATACGGACGCTTGCACACTTTCATTAGACAAGTAATACAACGCAATCTTTAGCACATGAATTTATTGTGAGAATAATGAGATGGCGACAGGTGTTCTGGCCAGAGGGCGTTTTGACGTTTTAAGGATGGGACCATCAGTTTAACGTGGAAACATTTGTGTCCCCACCGGATATCGAACCAGACATCCTTTGGACAATAATCGGGAACAATGCGACTTATATCTTCTGTGTTTTTGTTTAGAGTGAGACATGACTGCCTCACTACCTTAGTATATAGTTCCAGTTTAATATAATCACTCTGAAACTGGCAGGTCTTTTCCGATTGCTTAGTTTCCTCCACTTTGAGAATTCATCCTAGCACCTAACTGAAAAACATAAAAAAACTGATTTCAGATTTGGGTTCAGTGTCCTTGATTAACGATTAAGATCTTGTAACTCTAAAGCTGGCGAGACTTTCTGATTTGGTTCAATTTCTTCATTGAGGCATCACGCTCACGCGGTCACACCTCAGTGAAAGCAGTTTAGAGAAAAACTCTTTCAGATATTGTCTCAGTGACTCAATTCATTGGGAAGTTTCAGTTCTTGTGACTCTAAAGCTGATATAAACAACGAAATAACGTTGAAACCGCCGAGAGGGGATCTAGCATGCCCGAATCTTGCGCCCTTTTACAGTGAGCTTGGGCCCGTGTTCAAACCTGGTAAGGTGGATAATTTTAAGACACAGTGGTTCTTAGCCCATTTTACCAAAATCTTTAGGAGTTATACTCAGAAACTCACAGGTTCGTTAAAGAGTCAATAATGTAATTAAGTAGCATGAGAGGAGATTGGTGGTAATACCAGACGAATATGTACAGTACAATTCATATATCAAATGGAGTTAACGTTGCCTCCGGCAAAGAACTTAAATGTGCAAGGAGCAGAAGACATAAGTAATTAAGGGAATTAATTAGCTGAGCTGGTCGAGAATTTAGTTTTTCTTAATAAAAGGATTGGCAATTCAACTTTGCCATGACTTTTTCAATATCATTAGTGTCGGGAGGTATACCATGCGAATATAATTAATTCTGTAAATATGTAATAAAAATAAAGATGTTAAATTTTAAGAAACAGGGCACGAACATCATTTATAAAATGTTATTTTATTATTAATAGTTTAAAGGTAGTTCAGTTTCTAACAAAGATTTGTATTTAGAAATTCATTCATAGATCAAGGAGACAGATGCAGACAAATATCGTATTTCATCGACAGAATGGAATGTTTCGAATTACACATTCTTTAGTCAAAGTACAAGTTTACATAGGTCAACTTAAGCTAGCATTACAAAGATTATCTGAAGAAGCAATCTGAAGTCCACCTTGCTCAACTGGCCGAAGTACGAGAAATAAAAACAAAACCAAAGTTCGACTCGATTGTGATTGGTGCTCTGTGAGGACACGCCTCACCGAGAAGTAAACTGTTATTGGAACATCAAAATCGAGCTTTACGTAGAAGCCAGACATTTGATACTTTGTTATGAAATTAACGGCTCGTTCACCGTTAGTGACAATAGACTTGGTGCTGCCGACCAAACTCAGCTCTGTTGTACTTTGCTATGGAGTATAGAAGTTCAATCATCATGTACTTTTAGTGACTTCGTTCAGATCTGTCTACGAACATTGAGTGTTACATCTAAGACAGAATATTAATCTGATCTCTGACTGTCTTCTTTCAAACGAATGGTAGGCAAGTTGGAAACTGTTTGTTTGCTTGTTATTGATCATATTTCTATTATTGAAAATGCCATAAATTAATCAGTGCATCAAGTAGTTTAGAATTAGAATCTTCCGTTCCTTGCCCGAAATCTAAGTCGTTTTATCATGTAAATTAGAAACATTAAAAAAGTTCATTCACAGCCTATTTCCAGAGTTTCCTTCCAAAATAAATAGTAATTATTTCCTAGAAACCAGACAATTATAGCAAATGGACCTAGACAACATCACAATGCTCTACTAATATGAGCAACGCTCATTGCCCCCATATTGTGCGCTTATTTAAGTTGGATTGCAAATCTGGCGGAATTTGAGGTAAGTGATATTTCGCGAATACCGCCTATTGTATACACTTAGTTCATAGGTTCAAGAGTTACCACACAATAAAGCCGCCAGGACATCATGGTAGAGGCTCCACGTATACTGAATGAAGATAAGTCCTGGGAATCTTCAGTAAGTTCGATACAATGGAATGTTGATGCCACATCAAATTTTGCATAACATACCTTTCCACCGAGACAGTTCAGGATATTCTGAAGGGGCTCAAGACTACAAAAAATATAACTTACATGACGATTAAGGACCCGGAAGTCAGTCAACAATCTCAGGCTATTATCAGCTTTAACTGTGAAAATACATGGATTGTTCCAGCATGATTGAGAACGAGTTTTTAATCCCTGATTCAATACAATATTGATGTGATTTTCCACTCTTTCTTGCACTGGAAAAGGGATGGGGTATTGTTTCAAACGAGAGCACACTGGACTTTTGAGTAAGATGCAGTGATAAAACCCTATAACTTTGTAAATTCTCTAATCAGACAACATAAATGTGTCTACGTATTGATAACACAGTTTTAAAATTTCATTGCGCAAGTCTTCTGGTACAACTTCACCTATTTTGATACGAGAAGCATCAAGCATTTGTCCGTCCTCCTGTAGGAACTGTTGTTCCTTCTGGGAGAAACTTTCTTCGTCTTACGGGCCATAGGTTTATGATGGAAAAATGGCTACGTGGTTTGCCATATCGAGAAATCTATTTTTCGGTAATGTAACTTTCTCTGTGTTCGGATTTATTATCTCTAAAACGTAATCTGCTGACATTAAAGCTTTAGGGATTAAGATGTTATATGTTTATATATACAGGGTGTAACAAAAGTTCCTTGTCATAGACTAACTTGATTATGAGTGCAGATACGAAAACATGTCAGAGGGAAAAGTGACTGTAAATGATCGATTTTCAATATAAAATAGTTGAATTTTCCCAATCGGACCAGCCGTTTGGGCTCCACACTGGTGGAGCGCCCAATGAAAACGAAAAATGCAACGTTACCAGTCTTACTGTGATAATCATAGGCACATGATGTCATGTAGTAATGAAACGGAAAGCAAGGAAGGTATGCTGGAGGGAAGGAACAAGAATACTACAAATCTCGGTTGCAATCATTACCGTAGTGGGGTTCAGGGGCGGGTAGTCCTCTTTAAGTGTGTTTAGAGATCCTTTGGTTTTGACTTTTCTCATTGTCATTTTGTAAGGCACACCCCATATATCTAAGCTTAGATTCTCTTCTACAAATTTCTTCCAGGTTTTCTTCTTTGTCTCTCTCAGCTCGTTCTCGAATTGTTTTATGATTCTGTATTTCTGCCACCTTATAACTCTCAAAATGTGATCCCCTGCCGCTCTGTAGCTCTTCCTGCTCGCCTCCATTCTTCGTTTTAATTTATTAAGGCTATCCGTCCAAAAAGGTGTTCTTTTTATATTGCTCTGTTTAATTTTGGGCATTGAACTTCTTATTGCTGTCCATATTGCATCTTCTAGGTTAGTTGTCAGTTCCATCAGATTACAATTATGTTCAATTTGCGGAAGTTTCAATTTTTCCACAAATTTCTGATTATTTATTTTACTAATGTTATACTTGGTGTTCTTTCCTTCATTTTCATCTTCTCCATTAGTTTCATTTCTGTTAAATTATATATTAAAGCGGACGACGTTGTGGGCACTAGTAGTTGCAGTCATGAATAATCCAATTAAATATACAATTTGAAATATCTCCCCTAGACAGTGTAACGTCTATGTTTGATTCCGACCGGCTCTGCCTCTGAAGGTAGGTTGTTGTCCCTCTCTGTTTAAGACCACAACGTTATGTTGTTCTATTAACTCTTCGAACATCTCTCCGTTGTCATCTGTATCACGGCAGTGGCAGAGCGAAGACTCAGCGTTGAAATCCCCCAAAATAATGATATCCTTATACAAAAATCTAAACAATATATCTTCTATCTTCTGGACGAAGATCTCCCTCGGGATGGAGAATTGACAATATACATTCACAATTGTTATTTTATGTTTTCCCCTTGCTATATCGACACAGAGCGTCCATTTATCAGTATATTTTAGATGTACGAGTGTATTTATTTGCCGATTAAAAATCACAACGCAACCATTGGATTCGGATCCTCAGACAGTATTGTTACAGCGCCCAGCGGCATATTGATCAGTATTCCTTTGTATGTATATGGCTCCTGCATACATGCTATGTCCACCTTCCTTTTCGCAAAATTGCCTAATTTCTGTTGTTACTAATTTAGATCTATACAAATTATTTTGGGCTACTTTGAAGCTGATTATGGTTATCGAGTGTGAACATAGCAAGCGGGAAACTTTTCCGTTGGAATGAAGACTATCCTTCCATATGCCATAACAAACTGCCTGTAGACGTTATTCGTGTTGAACGATTTATTCCTCCTCTCGAAGACTTTATCAATTAATGTAAGCAAATCTTGTAGATCGCTGGTAATTCCATTGGCCCTAAGGTTAATCTTATCAACCTCCTTAATTATAGGGAAGGTTATTGTTTATCCAGATGGATGTAGATTTCTAACAATTATTCGTAATTCCGCTGTCAGCATCAAAGGTTCTTCCAATTTCGTTAAATTGTAATTAAGGTTAAAGTTCTCGTAAAATGTGTTTGGATTAAAGCAAGTCTCCGTTTTGTTTTCTATCGAAATTTGTACTACAGCTTGGCTTTCTTCATTTCTGGTTCTCCGGTCGTTTTGATCTTGTGTGTCTTCCATCTCGATGTCTTCTGTATCCTGATTAATATTCTTTATTCCTTTTTTCTTGTACAGTCTCGGTATCCAAGATTTGCAGTTTTTCTTTTTCTTCTTCGAGTTATGTTTCCCAGCTGTTGATGGTCCGTCTATCAACTCTGTATTATGTTTTTTTTTCTTTATTTCTTCCAATTCTTCTCTTGAAGGATCCATATTTTCCTTTTAATCTTCATCCCTGTTTTTTATGTTCTTGGATGTCTCATTTTTTAAATTCATCCAATGCCTTGCTGATGGTTTTGAAGAGTAAATGATCATTTATTATCATTTAAAATCCTATATTTTTAATTAGGTCTTCATATTCTTTAATTCTCTGCAGAACTGCATATGGATCCGTTCTCCATAAACCCATTCCAATACTGGTATTACTATCTTTTTCCTTGTAGTTCCCATAAGGTAAGACAGTAGATTTAATTTCTTATCCAAATCCTCTATAAAGTTTTCTCTTCTTGATTTTATGTGCATAAAGCCACATCCATACCTGTTGTTCGAAAGATATATTTTCAGGAAATCATTATGTTGAATTTCTTTCTCTTCTTGCTTCATTTCTTCAAACTCAAATACATCATGGGATAATGCCATTATCTGCGCGAATCCTCTGGGAAATGTGCTAAGTTCGGGGTTAATAAAATGAATAACAATCTGATTGCTATCCTCTAGGTCAATATGTCCCAGCTTCATCGTGAAGCAATTCACTGTTGATTTCCTATAACTGTTTTTTACCTAATTGTTGATAAATTCGATTTTTTACTTTGTTAAATTGCATTAGTCTAACCAGATTCCTTTGAATTTTACACGAGGGGAGCTTTTATTTTTGTTTATTATCCTGGTCCTCGGCCTGATTTGAACTAAGATCCATAGTCAAACCTATCAATCGTCCTTTGGAGGCTTAATTTATATGGGGGACATTCATTTTGTTTATCCCCGCATTTCTTACCCCTCGAAAAGCAAGGCACACACAGACCTTTTTTCTTTCTCTTTGCAGTCGTTTTTCTTGTGGCTTTTGTCGCCACAATTTCCACATAGTGAATCGTTTTTGCAATGATTTGCTATATGTTCGTAGTCAAAATATTTTAGGCAAGTTGTGACCACCAGGTAATCTTTATGTTGGTCACCTCGTACCCTATATAAATTTTCGGATTCTGTATTAATATTTACCTAACCTGTCTAGGTACCTCAATCACAAGATGATATCGATCCTGTCCTCTAGGGCCCGTTTTGAATCGTGGTTTTATTAATTGGCGTTGTTCATAAGTGATATCTTGTAGGTTTAAACCAGCAATTCTTCCACCACTTCTGCTTTCTTCATCTCCGTCGAAATGCTCTAGATTATCATCATCGTGTTCCTCTTTTCACTTCTATTCGCCATATCGAAATTCTGCTTCATGTTTGGATGATTCAAGAGTTATTTCTCATCCAAAGTAGTTGCCATCTGTAGTAGAATCGCGGTTTTTGTTTGTTTCATTTGGAAATTGATTTTGTCTTGTCTCTGTATAGACTTACTTATTTTCATTCTTGTATCTTTCAGCGATTCTCCTTGTTTTGGTTTGATCATTATCGTGGGTTTGGCAGTTTTTTTTTGTAGACTCCGGAATTCAGCTTGGTTTTCTCCGGAATTTTAGTACTATCCTTTTTTAACATTTCTGCAAAAGTAACCATTGGTGTCTGAGTCGGCGCCTCCCTTGCCGCTCTTAGATTACCGTTTTCCATATATAACTTCTTGCAGAATTAACTTTTCTTCCGTCTCGATTCTTCTTGCAGATTTAACTTTTCTTCCGTCTCGATTCTTCTTTCAGTCTGCTCAATTGTGACTTCCAACTCGTTTATTTTTACAGAGCCATGTATTGCGTCTTCCTTCAGTTCGCTAATTGTCCGCTCATATTTCTCCACTTCCCGTTCCCTTTCCTCAACTTTTGTTTGCTATATTACTAATTTAGTTTCAAATTCTTTCAACCTGTTGTTTTCTCTTTCCAATTCTTCTCTGGTTTTCTCTAGCTCCTCTAATCTACCTCCCAGATATGCATTTCTTATTCTAAGCTCTTCATTTTCCTTTTCCTGTTTGTATCTTTTGACTCTTTCTTCTTCTTCCGGTGTTCTCATTCTTTTTTGGATGCTCCTTCCTCCAGCTCAGGCAGGGAATCCATCTCCTCTTCTTCTGGATCCACGAGCTCTTTCCTTACTGATCTCAATGATTTGGGTGTTTTTTGTTGTAGCTTCTCCTGACGTGCTTTTGTCTTAACTCTCTTTCTTCTCTGGACGATCTGGGCGTGCTGGTGTTTATCAGCTTCTTTTTTATTTTATCTTGCCATCTTACCGTAAACGGGTTATTAGTTGATTGTTTATTTTCTGACTTGAATTTTTTTTTCGAATTTCACTAGTCCTTCTCTGGTAAAGTCCAAAAGATCCAATTCTTTCGCCATAGTTCGTTCGTTTACGCACACTAAATCACTTACTACACTTAAGGTAAGTTGTTTAAGCTTATAATAATTAAATGGACAAACCATAAGGCCACCCCGATACCGCAGATCCGGAAGCAGACACCCCGAGAGGTCGTGTAAAAAAGTCGGCGGGGATGAATGACCCCCGGAGAACAACGTCCAAAATGCTCGCAGTCAAATTCTGAACCGCAAACACCTCGGGAAGGAGAAGGGGCAGCTATCCCCCGGGTGAGGTCAACGACTTCTCAAAATATCAGACCCCCATCTCATACAGCACCGGAGATACGGACCCTAGTCCTCCATAATCTTGTAGTACGTATCCACACAAGAACTTAGAAGTCCCTCGGTAATGATGGTGTCAGGACTCAGACAAGATCTCGCCTAACAACAGTCACCTTCGATTCACCTTCAGTTCAATTCACCGGAAATCTTCGATCAAGAAAGCTCGGATGATATGCCCTTCTTGATGACAACGTATTCTCGGTTATTATAGTCCCATAAGGTTAACATGCAAACTTTCGATGGTCAATATCTCGCCCAAAAAAAATCGCACATTTTCAAACGTTTCACAAAATGTTCCTTTGATAATTAGGAATATAAAAGAGTACTTACAACTTAGGTCCACTGCGTTTCTCCCTCCGAGAAAACACACTTTTACGGAGCGATTTTCACACGCGTCTGCTCAATAGCAAAGCACTAACTCAAGTCATCAGATGTTATATTTTGCTAGGAAAGACATGTGAGGTTCGAGTACATTTTCAGAACCCGTTTTCTGATACATTAGCTTCAAAAGGATCATTGTTTTACTGCGCGGCCTAAGATAAATTCGTTTTGCAGTTATATATATGATTCTACAGTATTTTCTCCTAGTGAAGCTACTACTTTCGAAAGATTACAAATTTTCGTGTCATTTAGTGTATTTAAATTTTGATGCACCCTGTCAAAATGTTGAAGTGATAATTGTTTCTTCTGGAAGTTCAAATGACAATTTTGAGCACTTAAAAAGTCTGATACTATCAAAATATTTAATGAAAAATTGCCAACTAAATAAAATTTGTTTGAAAACTTTCCCGCTAACTTTGAACTTTAATATGACATATCGATTTAAATCAATGGCATTTGGAGTTATTCCTCTCACCTTAGCGTCTCTGTACCTAATGTCTTTCTTATTCATTATTAAATCACTTTAGATTAGGGATGTCTCACTACCCGAATCAATTACAGAGCTTATTTTTCCAATTATCAATCGCTATCGTGACTTGCGGCAATAAATTGGCATTGCAAAAAGGCACAGTGAGGGTCATGGTATATGGTTTACATGATTTGTTAGTCTTTGAACAGTCGAAAGCCCTGGAACATTTCTTTACTGTTCCCCTATGTTTAAAAGACTGTTTTGTGAACAATCACACTCTACATGATTTACTTGCAAAGTTTGACTACTATTTGAACGATTTTGTGGCTGATTGAAGTGCCTACAATTTAAATTTCTACGAGACTGACTGTTAACACAATTTCTGTTGGACTGCCCGTTCCAAGTTGCATTTTGAGGTCTTCGCGACGAAAAAGTGGCGCGATTTTGTGGACGCGATTGAAAAATGGCGCGGTTGTCGCGCGTGAATTGCCTGTAATTTGACCTTTAGTACTGATGTCCCTCATAATTTGGTTTTAAGTTATTATACCTCGGTGGACGTGATGAGAATGTGTTAGTCTTACCAGATTTGTGTTATATGGACTAACATATTTTTTACGAAAATATGTTTTTTCATATTTCTAAGCTATGTTATTTCCAGCATTTTAATTCCAATATCTTTGATTGGGATGTTGGAAATTGTTCTGATTACCTGAATTTGGAAATTGCTGTTTGTAAAATGACGTGTTCTTTTGAATACAAATGTCTTTGAAATTTTGGCTTCTGATTACCTAATTCTAATTTTTGAATGCGAGCTTGTAAATCTGTAAATACATCTTTCGCGCGTTTGATTCATGGAACAGATTCCGTGTTTGAAAGTTCGCTCTTAGAATTGTCACTTGATGGCAGAAAATCTAAGTCATTTGCTTTCCTCTCATTATGTTTACTTTTGAGCTGGTTATCGCGCTTGCGCTGAGAATTTCGAACCTCAATTTGTGCTTGTTCGACAACTACTAAGTCATCAATCAATTTATTGACTGCATTGTAAGTGTGAGTAAGCGCACGTGTCACATATGCAGGGAGTAGGCCTTCAATGATTAATCTAATTGCCAGTTTTTCTGCAATTTCGGTGTCGCTTTTCAAAATGAGAGACTGGACATCAAGTATATATGACATCACACTCTCCTTTATTCGTTGCATACGTTCACGTAACCTGATGCTAATATCCACTTTCTCGCTCGGGTTACGAAAAAAGTGGATAATTCATGATAACCTTTGAACTCATGATAGTCCAAATCATTAAACTTGTTTCGGTCTATGCATGTCTGTACATGTTCTCGGGAAGGACCTAAGAATGTGGTTGGTAAAAGTAATTTTTTGTTGTCATCCCTGAGATTATTTACCAGAGCATAGTCATCAACATGTCTAAAGATCTAGTGATGCTTGTGTCCCTAGCACTAAACCTAGGCAAAGGTAGTGAAGGAGGCATGACCACAAATTGTGGGGTAGACACTGATATTTGGATCAGGTTTCTCTAATTCCGGCTCTTGATCTGATTCTGATACAAAGGGAGGTCTATCTGATGAATGGTCAGAAGGAGGGGTTGACGGAGCGTTTGGGTTAAGACTTACAGTCGGACTTTCGGACGGCCTTTCACACGGACCTTAAAATTCGGAATATGAATCAGATGTTTGAGTAATTCGTTTTTTGGACTTGGCGCGCCGTCTAAGATTATATTTTCGAGTAACAGGTGCCTTTTTCTTCTTATAATGAAACCTAAAATCCTATAAATTTTGCCTGCAGTATGAAGTGACAATTTTTCAGTCACCGTATGAATGTTGAAATCGTACCTAGAACATAGCACATATACGAGAGAACCTAAAGGAGCTCATTATTCTGTCTGGAAGACAGAAGTGGCGCTAGCAAAACTTTCGCAATTAATGGCGAACTTCACATACGTCATCACTAGTCTTTATGTGTGTATCACATGATGAACGCTACTAACAAAATGCAACGCTCATAGACGTTTATTTCGCATATTCCAGTGCACACGATAAACATTGTGTACCATTCATAACTTTTGCACAAAACATATTTCGGTGCATACATCGTTTCGCATTTGGTGAAATTCAAAAAATCTAGAAACGACATCATTGTGTTATATTTCCGTGAACAACGTCCGATCAACAGGTCTCGTGAGAACGGCCCGCTTGCTTTCCCTCTCTCCCCACCGCATGTGTGGATTGCAGACAACAGAACATTAACTCGACTGCCTCTTGGCGTGTTTAAGTGATCAGTTCTTGTTTATGAATTACAAACATCAGATACCGATTGCTTCACGATGGCAAGTTTTGAAATGGATAAATTTCACAGAAAATACGTGTCATCTCATTATTCTTGATGTTTCGTGCTTTTGGATGTTTGGATGAACAATAATTACATTAAACAGGAAAATCATTCGATGCAAAATAACTTAAAAATTGGACATAGTATATTTTAGTGATGTAGTGCTATAGTATTGACGTAGAAATTACAATAAGAACTTATTAGTGGACAAAAACAAAAAGGATTACATAAAAATTAAACATATATTAAAAACAGGACTGAAAATACAAAATCATACAAAAAGCTGTGTATTGAACATCTATATCCCAAGATTCGAATTGTTTTGTTTTTTTAAATTTATCTGTTTGTTATTTTTTATGTACTCTCATGGCGGTAAGAAGGCTTCCACCGAACCAAACTAGTTTTATTACACACATTTCACATTCAGAACTAGTTTAGAAAATAATAAATTACATCAAAAGTTTCCATATTAATAAAACTGGAATAAAAGACAAATTCCAAATTGAGGTCAAGAAGAAAAGAAACCTCCTTATCATCTATAATATTGAGTCAGAGCTAAAAGATGAAGACATAGTAAGGAAGGTAATCAATACAAATATTGATCAAGAAAGACTCACCGAAGAAGCTTTGAGAGAGACGAAGGTTAGGTTTCGGACTGGACCTAAAGGTAAAAGAACGTGCCATGTTGTATTAGAGGTTACATCAGAACTTAGGAATGCACTATTGGAAAAACCAAGGATATATATATATCTGGTGTAGTAAAAAGTAATCCATCAGTTTTGCATGACATTGAAGGCTTGACTTACCATAGTTAGAATGATCCGATTTAGGTCACATATGCGCCGTTTTGTTCGATAACGTGTTGCCATTTGGAAGGTAATATCATGATGCCTCTCTCATAGAAGCTCTTGTCCCTTTTGGCAAAAAATTGAGACAGTCGATTTTCACAAGCCTCTCTTGACGCGAATTTTTCACCAGCAAACGTGTTCGCCATGGACAGGAACAGATGGTAATCACTCGGTGCCAGGTCCGGACTATAAGGTGGATGCATACGAACCTCCCAACCAAGCTCCCGGAGCTTCTGGCGAGTCACTATCGATGTGTGTGGCCTGGCGTTGTCCTGGTGGAACACAATGCCTCTCCTATTGGCCAAAGCTGGCCGCTTCTGGGCGATTGCTGCCTTCAGACGGTTCAATTGTTGACAGTATAGTTTCGAGTTAAGGGTTTGGCCGTAGGGGAGCAGCTCATAGTAGATAATTCCCTGCCAATCCCACCAAACACACAGCAAAACCTTCCTGGCCGTCAATCCTGGTTTGGGCACCGTTTGCGCCGGCGCACCGCGCTTCGACCACGACCGTTTTCGCGTGACGTTGTCGTAAGTGATCCACTTTTCATCACCAGTCACCAACCGCTTCAGAAATGGGTCGCTTTTGTTGCGATTCAGCAGCGATTCGCAGATGGAAATTCGGTCCATGAGGGTTTTTTTGCGTTAACTCGTGTGGCACCCATACATCAAGCTTCTTTTTGTATCCAGCCTTATGCAAATGGTTCCACACGGTTTTTTGTGCAATGTTTAGCTTTTGGGCAATCGAAACAGTGCTTACATGACGGTCGGACGCGACAATGTCCATGATTTTATCGACATTTTCGACACTTGGTCTTCCAGTGCGTGGTACATCTTTGACGTCAAAATTACCGGCACGGAATCGACGAAACCAAAATTGCGCGTGATTGGCTGTTACAGTATCAGGACCATAAACACTATTCACATTTGCAGCCGCCTGGCTTGCGTTTTCGCCTTTATCGAAGAAAAACTGTAAAATATAGCGTATTTTCTCTTTGCTAATGTCCATTTTGACGCGCGCTCACACAACACTGAGTCAACTCAACACAACTATCTGAACAGTGTTTGTAGTACGCAATCTCATCGTTTGAAGGCCATCTTGTTGAACCCGATCGGACTTATACAACGCGAGATACAGATCACTGAATCCATCTATTGGCAAAATAATGGATTACTTTTTACTACACCAGATATATATATAAGTCATGCAATTAGGGACTACCTCGTGGTATCTCGATGTTTCAAATGTGCAGAATTGGGTATATCACAAGATATTGTGATGGCCAAGAAGTTTGTTCCCACTGTAGAAGTAAAGACCATAAAAAGGGCAACTGCCCTAAGAAAGAACAACAAAGAACATGTATCCAATGCCTCATGCGAAAGAAGGAATGTGAAGTGACGGACTACAAAGAATGTGCAACGTATAAAAGCTTATGGTGAGGATAGTTAGTAAAACCGACTATGGATAAAGAACCAAACAATCTGAGTAAATACGAGAACATTTTGGTAAAAGAGATGACATGGACGGACAAGAAGAAGGAGGAAGATTTCAAGAATTGGCTGGAGGAACATTTTGAAACACAAAATATTGAAAAATCTTTAACAATTACAGAAGGAGTCCTTAATATAGAAGAACAAGGCCAAATCATACTACATTTTATAAATCCAAAACTGGGAACATTTCCGGGAGGGTTCGCGCGATTGGTCGTAAATTCGCACAACACATTTGACTTAGGAGAAATTAATAATTTACAAATAAATAAGAGTAATGGCAGGAAGGTCAAATTATACTACGCTGAAAATAAATCTAGCTGTAAGTTTATTCATGTTGGGTCGACAAAAGATGACATATTTAATGGACCTAGAGGACACCTTAGAATATTAACAGAAAATTAAGCTAAACAAAAAAATCGAATAATATGCCTGCAGTGGGAATGGGATTGTGGAAACATGAACCTGATGAAGTCCTGGCAAAATTCAACGAATATAGCAAATATGATAATAATAAAATAATCTTTAAGATATATTTGAAAGAAAAAAAAACTGTTTAGGAAAATATTAAATAGTACAGTAAGCAATTTTAGTATATTCTACGATCGAAGAAAACAACGAAGAAAGAGAAATTAAATTGTATGCAAGAAGAACTAACAACAGAAATAAACAAACTAGTAATCTTTTGTACCAACTCAAGTTAGCATCTATATTGTACCTGAAAACTTAAAAGAAAAAGAAACTTTTTAAAAATGTTAAGGTCAAAATTTCCTATTTCTAGTCATACGGATCCCCAGGACCCAAGTGTACCAGTCATGTAACTTTTTTAAGTGTACCGCTGGATGGTTAAGTCAGAAATTCTCAAGAAGACCTATGGATCCCGTACCTGGCAAGGATCCTCACCGAATGCTTGAGGCAGGGAAGATTCTCGGAAAAATGGAAGGAAGCCAACCTAATCATCTTTTTGAAAAGCAGAGAGAAGCCAAGGTCTAGTTCAGGATCCTATAGATCCATCTGCCTTCTGAACGTCATTGGTAAGGTCTTTGAGAAGATAATTGTAAATCGCTTACAAGCAGCTAGGAAGGGAATTGAGGAAGATCAGACGCAATTTGGATTTAGGAAAGGAAGGTCAACTGAGGATGCTCTGAATAAGTTCTGCGATGGCGTGACGGATGGCAAATATGTTTTGGCAATTTTCATTGACATCAGGTTAGCCTTCGACAACCTGTTGTGGCCGACCCTATTTGTAAACCTAAAGAATAGCGAAATACCAAATTACATAATAAGGGTACTCGGGGACTACTGTACGAACAGAACAGTCAGCCTGTGTAACCCAGGAGAAAGGATGACCCGGAGACCGAATAAATAATTTCCGCAGGGATCAATCTGTGGTCCAGTATTTTGGGATATTTGCATCGATACATGCATAAAGAAGATCAACGAAATCAATGAAGCAATGTCAATCATCGCCTATGTCGACGACATTGCGGTATTGGTGGAGGCAGATTCCAGACGCGAAATGGAACTTAAAGCAATGAAAATATTAACGACAATTCATGAATGGTGCAAAACTTACAAACTGACGGTCTCTGCTGAAAAACTCAGTACATGATATTTATAAATAAACTAGAAAGAAACCCTATAATAAAATTTAGTAATCAAAACTTAAAAAGAGCTAAAACATTTAAATACCTAGGGATCATCCTACATGAAAAACTAAACTTTATTGAGCATATAGAAGCTACAAAAAATAAAATAATCAAATTTGGCAATAAAATACCTACAATAGCTACAACAAGATTCGGGCTGCCTATAGAACATATCAAATTGTACCATAACCAAACTATCAATTCAACTTGCTCATACGGATCTAGTGTGTGGGCACACAGGCTGACAGAAAATAAGAGTTTAGCAGATAAAATGGATAGCGCGCAAAGATCTGTATTAATAAGAATGTCAGACGCATATCGATCTACACCTGGGGTAGCCTTAAACATAATATTACGAATAGCACCTCTGCATTTGGAGAACATCAAGTCTGCTGCTTTGTATTGGATGAAGAAAAATAATATAATAAGAGCTACGGAAATATTAGGAACCTTGCCAAACAATAAGGAGGAAATAGAAGAAATTATTATATCTAAATTGCAAGACTTCTGGGAAAGAAGTAGAAAATCTAGACGATTATATGGAATAATAGAAAATATACACAACCGACTACAATGGAGAGGATGGAACCCGAGCAGAGGCGACAATTTTTTAGACGACAAATGTCGTTTCCAGGGGAAAATACGCGGAGGAAGGCTCTCTTCGTCCCCATAAATGTTGTTTTCGCTTCCTAAAGCTCATTTTCTCACCATGCTTCTGGCTCCAGCGGAGACCATCGTCCTTTTTCTTTCAGTTCTTTTCTGTTCCAATAGGAACAGTCCATTTGTACGTACATTATTTACAAATTTACATTTTCCTGCCGGTTACTCCAATTTCTGAACATAACCAATTGGAGCGGAGATCATACGGAGTGGTACATGAGCTAGTGCAGCACACGTTCGAACGTGAAGGCGAAGTTCTGTGTTTTCCTTGTACTCAGTCGCTAGGGCGAATTCCTGAACTTTTCTCCAAATGCACTGATTGAAGTGATAGCTGCAACCTGATATTGTTGTTGCTGGGAACAAGGAGTAGATTCATTGAATGGCTGCAATTTCAAAATCCATAACTACAGACTCGGGATTCCAGCCAGGCACATGGCATTCCAGCCAGGCTCTTGACAGCTGTAAATAACTGACGCTCCTTGTTTGGCAGAAGTGCGTAAACAACAGGGATGACATTGGTTTCTTCTAAAGAACTTCCCAGATCATCATGGATGCAGAAGAGTTATTATCCGAACTACTTACTGGAGCTTTTGAATGTCCCATCAACAAAAACGACGACGATGATGTTAAGGCTTCTCTTCTTTTGGTGCTGGCAAACACAAGTAACCTATCCTGAGGTCTACGTTTGCTATCTTCAAGAAATGTTCTCCGTCGTTCATTATCAAAAAAATGTTCTGGTATGCAGATATCTGCTGAGATATCAGGATCTGATATTCTTCATAAATATTTCCTACGCACACGATGCAGTGACTGTCTGTCACTTGTTTGCTTTTCATCGCCGTCATAAATTCGTACCCATGATTAAATAACTGCCCAACTTCTTCTGAGTAGGTTTTCGAAATTAAGTCACCCGTCTTCCTCGCTCGTTTCTTGACTTAGCCGCCAGGTTACCAATGAGCTGCCAGCAGTCGTTCATCTTTCGAAAACTACATATTTTATTATTTGGTGATGATTCCTCATCTCCCCCTTTACAGAGAGGAGGGATTCAGCCGATATTTTGCATACAATAAAGCTTAGTGTTGTATGCCTAATAAATTTACTTCGTATGTTTAGACACTAGAAATCGTATTTTAGGCACCTAAAAGCGCAACAAAAACTTTAAAAAGACACTCACATTCGCCAACTGAGATCGTATTAAGTTCAAAGAACTTTAAATTATTTTTTATACTCTAGATAATGTTTTTTTTTCTCTCTCTCTCTTTTTATTCAACCATATTCACAACCATTATTATTTTTAAAACTAGAATTACAACAATCTCAACATTGATACTTTGAAACCTGATACTTTTAGGAAATAAAAAATGATTTACTTGTTTCTAAATTAGTAAGCATACTGAAGCAAAGTTGTAACATAATACTATTCTTAATACAAATTATATTTTAATTCCTGTTCTACCATTAAAGAAAATCGATTCTTGTTCTATCATTTATTTTTTCATGACTCGTGAACATCTCGTCTTCACTTGTCTATACATTTCTATACATATTCCATATAAAATATCCATTTTCCGAAAACGGGGCACAATTAACGCGATACGCGTCTACTAGCTTTCGTGCAGTTACTGTCGAACATTAAGCGAGTTTGGGACATTGACCTCTCCGTACAACTGTCACTAAATTCACCTCCGTGCAAGTGTCACAAACTCTAAGAAGTAACTAAAGACTTGGGTCCTTTTTTGTGTGAATTGGTACAACATTGGCTTGTTTCCTTCAGCTGTCAGGGAATTTTCCTTCAGCAAAGCACTTGTTGAAAATTGTAAACTTAGGACAGGAGTGAATTTATTTAATAATATAGGAGGAATACTATTGTGGGGAAGTAGAACATATGAAGATAAGAGAGACCTGACTTCTGCGTGGTTTGTTTCAGTTCTAGTTAGAGAGACCAGACCAGACCAGACAAGAGTTCTTGGCATGGTTAAGATATTAAAGTATCGGGACAGGTCCATGACTTCTTTCTTGATATTTGGTTTGCTTGACGTGTGGGCGAGATTCTTCATTGTGGAAAGTCGTAGGAAGAAGAAATAGAACATTGAAAGTGTTGTCTGGAATGGGAAGAGATTCTTAATGAAAGAGCTTGGAGCGTTTTGAATAATGCATGGAGGACATGGCAGCGGGCGCACTTCTTGGAATTAGGTTGTGAAATATTTGTTTAGTACATATGTTGTACGTTTGGGGTGCACTTGTTGATGAAGACTAGTTCATACAAGGTAAGCAGAATGTTTGTCACATAGGCTGGGTAGTGGCTATCTGATGCAACGTTTTATGTGGGCTGTTTCTAGTTCGATGCAAGAAGAGTGTTTTCATTCTTCTTAGTAGTTAGAGAGTACAGTATGATCGTTTCAGTTTGTGGGAGATATATGGGCGTGATTATAGAAAAATACTATGGAAGAGTTGAATAGCGGAGGACGCTCGTCCCCTATCGCAATCTTGTCATTATGCTAAGTGACAGTTGAAATGCGATCATGTTTGCGACGAAAGTTGATGAGAGGCCAAAATGTATTTGGATTTGAAGTGACGTAATTAGACATATATTGGATGTATTTTTAGTAGTCTCGTTACAACAACTGTTTGAAATCCAGTGGGCTCTCTTTAATTCGAACTCCAAGAGAATACGAAAAGATTCGAATTATCCAAAATTCGAATTAACCAAAACATGCATTATTAAAGAAAATTAATAGAACAAAATTACTTACTAGTGTATACGAACAAAAACACCAGAGGTGCAAAAAGTGGAGCCAAGTTCTTTAGCCCTAAAAAGGTGTGAAATGGGAGACGGATGAGCCAAGTTCCTTGGTGACAGCATGCAACAGGAACAAAGGAACTTGGCGCGAGCTGGCAACAGCCTTAGGTTTGGAGGAGGTGGACGTAGTAGGTTTTAGGATCCCCACCACCTTTATAGCTTGAGGATCATGAACCTTGCCACCTCGCGCCAAGTTCCTTTGTTCCTGTTGCATGCTGTCACCAAGGAAC
>JAGDQP010001752.1:71811-115974 GCA_022664845.1 Lepisma saccharinum | reverse complement strand
TGTTTGTAGTACGCAATCTCATCGTTTGAACGCCATCTCGTTGAACCCGATCGGACTTATACAACGCGAGATACAGATCAGTGAAGCCATCTATTGGCAAAATAATGGATTACTTTTTACTACACTAGATATAATCAAGAAGTGTTAACTGTTGAGTGCAGGATAGCGTCATGTCCTGAACATTGGACAAAGGACCTTTCTGCAATCAGCAATTCAATTAGGGAGTCGGTTTCGAAGAACACAAATAAATTATGTGGAAACGAACACATTTCAACAAATTTTGATACTGACATTAGAATCTTTAAAACATATTTTTTTAATATCGGTTTCTCAGGCGTAAAGTTGATTATCAATATATTTAATTTAAACTTGAAATTAAATTATATACTTTAATGTTAACGGTGATACAATTGAAAGGGTAAGAAGGAAAGGAATAGAAGTGTAAGAAATCGGTACATCAAGGATTTAGAATTGGTAAAGTTTCAGGCTATTTTATGTGACTCCCTTTATGCAGTGAATCTTGACATGTCTGCTCAACATGTAGATAGGTCATGTTATAATTCTGGTTCTAATATATGCAAGAGAGCTAAAGGCTGGGTTTTGTTTCAACTACCGGTTACATCCAATTAATTCTAAGTCTCCAATTGGCACGTTAGTACTTGCTAAACCCCTCTGAGAAACTGACATAATGGGTGAGTAAGTAATACCATGATCAGTTACTTTCTAACAGTTTAAAACAATTCATATAAATTCTGAATTTCTGTTAATTTTTTAATTTAGTCTTGGTTTTAAAATCATGTTTTCTTTCTTACAGGCCATCTTCTGGAAGAGAAGAGTCTAAACCAACTCGCACATATAACCGATGCAAATCGATTACGAACCACAAACAATACGAAATGGTTATTAAGACGCCAACAGATTTTCAGTGTAAATTCTGCCAAAAATATTACCGGGATTATAGATCATTGAAATCACACGAAGCCATTGTTCATAAAAGAGGGAAAATATTTCATTGCCATTTTTGCCCTAAATCATTTTATCTTAAAGGCCAATTATCTGCCCATATCTGCATTCACATAGGACAGAGATTCCAGTGCAGTCACTGTGATAAAACATATTCTGATTACGGATCACTTAGGTCCCACTTAAGAAGGGTGAACGGTGATACAAGGCATCATTGTTCGAATTGTGGAAAATCATTCGTTAAACGATCTGAGCTATTGAAGCACTTGATTAAAGATGTTGGGGACAAGCCAAAGCATCTTTGTAACATTTGTGGTAGTTTTCTGTCAACTAAACAGGTGTTAGGACAACATATGAAAAGACATTTTGGCGAATCTCTGGTTGAATGTCAACTATGCCATAAAATCTACACAGACCCTCGAAACTTAAAACGTCACGTGGAAAGACATCACAAACTATATAATTGTCGTCATTGTAAACAAGAAATTGTAGGTAGTTTAGATTTTAAGCGTCATATCGCTGCTCCTCATGTGGGTAATGTTTCAACAGGTGCATCCAGAAAGTATGCATGTGAGTATTGCTGTTCAACATTTATTCACAAACGTAGTTTTGAGAAACATTGGAAGAAGAAGCATCCTGACAAAATGTTACCCGAATTCCAATATGAAGTTTGTGAAACATGTGGTAAGCAGTTTACAGACTTTGTTTACTTCCAAAACCATGTCGCATCTCATAATGAACAGAACCGTCATGTTTGTTCTTTGTGTGGAAGATCATACATGATCAAAAAGAATTTACGTCGACATATTAATGAATCACATAAAGGGAAACCACGTAACAAAAATTCTATTCGTAGCTTTAATTGCAAACATTGTGGAGAAAATTTCACACAGAAAAATGATTTGCGACTACATACGGTAATTCACCAAGCAAAACAAGTCTGCCATTTGTGTGGGGAATTGTGTGCGAGTGAAAAGCAATTGACAATACACATTGAGAAGAAACATGAGCAAGACTCATGTAAAGAAACAGAAGTGTTGAAGAAGATAGCTCAGATGACTGCGAAAACAAAACCGAACAAAGCAGCAAAGTCGAAACGTAGTGGTCAGTTATTCAAGAATAAAACGGAATTGTCGGTACATGTAAAAAGAGATCATGAAACTTATTCAGAATTAGACACACCATCGAAAATTGAATTAAAAAGTTGTATCACAAAGAAAGAATAAACTTTAAACACAGTCTTATTAAAGATGTTTCAATGTATTTAGTTAGTTAATTACGGATATTTCTAACAAGAAGATATGCAATTTTTTCGATATATTTTGAAAGCATTTCCATTGTCTCCTAACGAGATGGTTGCTGGGAAATTATTGAATAATGCAATTAAATCATTCTCTTTATTTGGAAAGTATGCTCTTTTTTCGAAAGCTTTTGTCAATAGTTAAATATTCTTAGGCACCTGTATCTGATAAAGTAGTTTATCGTTTCTCCGATTTGCCTCTCTGTGTCAAAAAAATATATCATGAACCAGAATGAGTTGGGAGGTGTTTGAGGTCTCGTTTGAAAGATCTTCGATTTTTCAAATAGCATCCAATTCATTAGATACATCTGCAACAAACTTGGCATAAAAATATTTTACAGAATAGAAAAACCGCAACTGTCCACGTCTCCAAACATCCAGACGTCAAGTTTGCCAACCTATTTTGTCAGTTCATTTTTTTAAATTTGTTCCATTCATTGGAGGAATAAGTACCAAACTCGGCACCAAAATTACTGTACACATAGAAAACATTTCCAGTGTCTCTGCTCCAAGCATCTCTTTTGGAAGTGTACTTTACACATCGATTTTTTAAATATTTTCCCATACATTTATGCCTATCCACACCAAATTTTGCTTAGCTGGCCGGGTAACGGTGTTGTGTAAGGCGTTAGACCAACAACTCGAAGGTCCTGGGTTCAAGTCCCTGCAGGGGAATGGGTGTTTGTCGATTTTAATTAGGTTGTAAATAATCCAATCTTGACGGGCCTAAGTCCAAAGCTACTAGACTGGCCCAAATAAAATAAAGTTTACCAAATATTACATAAATCTAGAACGCACAGTTGGTGTCTCCATTACTAAACATACCAGTTCCAGTTATCATTGTTGACAACATACAAGGTGTATTTTGTAGAAATGAATGTTTGTGTCTGTTACGTATACAAATCTACGACCGTTTATTTATTTACATGAAATGTTGAAAATAAATGGATTAGGTACTGGGAAAGGTCGTAGCTATATTCCGGCTCGGATATTGCGTTCTCGTCATTATTTCAAATCTATTTCAAGAATCCAATGTTTGAAAGTACAGTAGGCGCTCTTTAATTCGGCATTGTTAGGTCCGGCACTAATCGAGCCTCTCGTGTTCAGATTTTTCCCCATGGATTCGGGCGTTTGTTCACCTTTTTTAGATACTTTTACAAACAGTAACGCTCATGTCTATTTTTCTTGGCTTAGACAGCTTATTACATGTATAACTTGCTGTAAATATAATTGTACTGTATTATTATTTTTTGGTGTTTCTGTTAAAACTAGATACACGTTTCATAATCCGGTAGACTCACTAATCCGGAACGTGCTGGATTAAAGCACGTTTACTGTAATTCCATTCTGTTGACTGTCTTATTCGGTTGATAACCAGAAAGAAGTAATGATTCGGAACATCAGTTTTCTTATTTTAGGTCCCTTATTTTTAATTCGTTCGATGGTCTGCAGCACGTTTCATAAACCAAGCTATAATTAACGGAGAGAAATCTCATGTAGTACAATTGATAATTAATATCAACGCTACAATATTTCGCTGATATTACACTTGAATAAATTTTTAAAAGATGATAAAATAGAAACAAAGTTATTGTAATACTTGAATTTTATGATAGATGCCAAGTATTCAAGAATTTAAATTGATGAATCGTAGGTTAGTATAAAAAAGTGTCAATAGACAGTCACAAATAATTTCAGTACAGTCGAGTTCAAATTATCTTACGACCACCTAGTTTTCCGCGGGAAAGTGCTGATTTTAGAGTGTGCTGTGCCATATCGCCACTTACTCGTACGTGCAACATGCAACAATTTTGCAGATCTGTTTAATCAATATGAAATACATGATTATTATTCAGTTGTGAATAACAAGGGTTCGTTTTCAGTGAATGTCTTTACTGTATTCTTAGCACACGTACATTCAAGATTTAAGTAGTAAAGGTAAGAATGGATTATTAGCAGTTTTCGTAAAATACTGCTGAAACCGAAAGGCATTGAACAAGGCAAACATACGCTCTTCGTAACGGAAATTCTGACTCAGGTCTGCTTTCGCTTTCTCAGGAATTTGTTGCTATATACTCTCCCTCTCGAAACAATGAAGGTAATGATAAAACAACCTGAAGATCTTCTAAAGGGTAAGAAAATAAAAGTTTCAATGCATGATCAGCTCGAGGGTGTTCTCCTTAAGCATTAGGTGTCTTTCCCAACATGATGGAATTGAAAGCTGTTTTAATAAATGTCTTAAGCTCCGTTTGTAAGTTAAAAGAATCGTTTTGTTTAATTTCATATGTTTAAGATTAAATTCAGAAGCAGTTAGAAATTTTGTTAAGTCTTTTTTCAAAATTGAATCTTGTGATTGTTCACTTTGTATATTATTCAACTTTATGACTCACTATTGAGAAACACTTTTTACCTCAAGTATTCACTTGCTATTAATGTTCCGAACAAGCTAGCGAGCTAGTAAGAACAGTCCGTACTGTTTAACGACAGCTCCGAACCACTTATGTCCCTACCGGGTATCGAACGTTACATTATAGTTGAAAAGTGAATTCACCATTATACGTCAAGGACGAAGTAACAATCTAAGAAGTGGGTGGAAGCGGGTAGAAGTGCTCCGAAGGTCAAATGTGGTCCATTAGCGGAAAAAAATCATGGCCATTGCTTTTTTTTAGGATTCTCCTAGTGTAATGCTCATAGACTACCTAGAAAGAGACAAAACAATAACTGGAGAGTATTGTTCAATATTCATGGAGCAATTAAAGGATGTCATTAAGCCCAAATCACCACATTTATTCAGCAACAATGTGCGTCATAATGGCAATGCACAGGCGCACAATTCTTTGGCTGTTGCTGCAAACGTCCACAAAATGCTCTTCGAATTATTTCCACATGCACTATATTTAGCTCCAAGTGAGCATTTTCTTTTCCCAAACCTAAAAACATGCATTGAAGGACAAAGATTTACTTCAAATGCTGAGAAAAACACTTATTTCGCAGAATTTGATAAATCGTATTACACTGAAGGTATAAAAAAAAGTTTGAAAATCGTTGGCGTAAGTGTATTGATTTACAACGTTGAATTTTTAAATGAAAACATCTTTTGTTTTCTTTCTCCGGGCGAGAACTTATCGAACAATCTCGTAAATAGTCTTTACGCTAATTTGTCCGTATTTAGTCCGCAATAGGTAGCGTAAGTTACATTCTTAATCATCCCTCTGTACACTAGGTTGATTTCTAGGTGAGTGGCCAGCTGTTCCTATTTTTGGTATTTGAGTGTCAATATATGGCCTGTTGTGTTGTGATTGCATAAGCAAGCGCCTGCCAATGGCAATTTCATCCAACTAACGTTCCCTGTACATAGACACAGTTTTGTGCCTAAATGAGAATGTATTGGGCATAGTAGAATTAATATTGAACAACAAAACGAGTTTAAGAGAAGTGAAGAGAATGAGGGTGCTTATGACGAGTTTGGATCTGTGAAAAAGCTTGTGAAGAACTGAGAAATGCTTAATGTGAAGGATTTGGAAGTGTACTACAGCAAAATTAGAACATAAGCAAAGAAAATGAATTATCAGTTTTTTAAAAAAGAACTAGAACTGGTAAAACTGTCATGAGGTATAAACGCTTAATGCCCTACCGGTTAAAATGTATTCTCGACGAATATACAGTACGTCCTTTGTCAAGAAGAAAAAGAGGGAAGAAATCACTCTAGTGTTTCTACACGAGTTTACGTTTCTTCTTCAAGAAAAACACTATACTAGTTTTGAAATCTTTATAGCTTTTGAGCAGTAGTTTTTGATATTATTCTTTTTTATAGTTTTTGTAGGAACTGGTATTTTGTTAAATTTACCAATAGTGGTTGTTTTAAGCTTTCTTATCGCTCGGGAGTTTTGCCATTGTCGTGACCACGACTGTTTTTCATTGGGGGGGATATACACAAACACACCCACATACAGATGCTTATCAGAATAATGGAAACACCTGTAGTTGGCAACACGTCAGATGTATGGGTTGGCAGTGGTGTAGTGGCGACCGCAGCACCGGACTGCTGGTGGTGGTGTGTTAGGTCGGTCCCCATACTACGTCAGGCGTCGTGGAACAGGAGTGTGCAGTGGCTGCAGCAGACGGAGGTAGTGTAAAATGGGAGACCTCTCAGAGTTTCAAAGAGGGCAAATTGTTGGTGCGCGGTTATGTGGAGTGAGTGTGACGGCAGTGGCTAGTGTGTTAGGTGTGTCGCCAGGGACAGTGTCGAAGGTGATGACGGCCTACACAACACACGGGAAAACCACATCGGGGAAGCGGAACAGTGGGCGGAAAAAAAGCATCAGTGACAGGGCACGCCGGGTATTAAAGCGCATTGTCACGCGGAACCGTCCTGCCACTGCGGCGCAAGTGACGGAGGAACTCAATCAGCACCTCCCCCAACGTGTTTCGACAATCACAGTCCGCCGCGAATTACATGACATGAACTTACGGGGTCGTGTTGCACGGGCCAAACCTCTCATCAGGGACCAGAACGCTTTAGCACGCCGCAAATGGTGCCGCGACCATGCAACTTGGACCGTTGACGACTGGAAACGTGTGGTATGGTCGGATGAGTCACCATTCACCCTATTCCAAACCACGGGCCGTGTTTATGTGTGGAGAACGCCCAAAGAAGCGTATGATCTGCAGTGTCTCCGCCCAACTGTGAAACATGGCGGCGGCACGGTGATGCTGTGGGCCGCCATATCATGGTTTTCATTGGGTCCTGTGGTCACACTTCGCGGACGCATCACTGCCAACGATTATGTCGCAATTTTAGGAGACCACTTGCATCCTATGGTCCGGATGTTGTTCCCGGACAATGACGCCATATTCCAGGATGATAATGCACCCATTCACACAGCTGGAGTTGTTGCAGCGTGGTTTGAGGAACATCGGGATGAAGTTCAACACCTTCCCTGGCCCGCCCAATCCCCAGATCTCAACATAATTGAACATCTGTGGTCCATCTTGGAAACACGACTCCGGCGACGATTTCCACCTCCATCCTCTCTCACAGAACTGGCCGGTGCCCTGCACGAGGAATGGTGTAATATTCCACTTGCTATCATTCACGACCTCTATGCCTCCATCCCACGTCGCATCAAGGCTGTTCTGAAGGCGAAAGGTGGCCCGACACCATATTAATCTGGTAAGTTGCACTTTCGTTCAGGTGTTTCCATTATTCTGATAAGCATCTGTATGTGTGTGTGTGTGTTAAGGAATAGAATTTGCCAACGTTTTTTCATGTATACGATCCTTGACGTTCCCAGTATATTACGAACGTTGTAAATAGGATATTACAAGATTCACGTGGAATATTCTGAATGTTATTATAATTGCATACATTAAAATATTTACAAATTCGCTGATTTTTTGACACAACCCTAAAACTTTGTAATAACTTGTAACGAACAAATGTAAAAATCGCTGGCGCCGGCTCATATTTCTTTGCATCGGTAGGTGATTTTTCTATTTATCAAGGTCTCATTTCTTAATGTAGTAGCTTCAACCAACCGAGGAGGAGGAATATAAACTCATATTTAATTATATCATAAATCTGTAACATAAACTTATATTAATTAGGGAACCTTACTTTCTGACTATCCTAATTGGGACCAGTCATAGTGTAATAAGCAGCGGAGAAAAATCTGGTGCAGATCGATTTTTTACTGTGACTCGTATGAGAACTCACAGTGCATGCGGTTATATACTATCAATTATGCTAATGCAGTGCTCGGGAGGCTCTAAAGAAGGTTAGGGCGGGTAAGTTGAAACGGTATGGAAGCCTGTAACGAACAAACTTATTTAATTTGCCGAAGGTAATTCGGCACATAAAAACTTGTGGGAAGAGTGCGGGTTTGAGGTGACTGGAGGATAGGAATCTTCACAATAGAAGTCGAAGATATATACGAGGATATGCAGAAGATTTTGACTAATATTCAAGCGCATTATAACTTATCAACGAGATACTTAAATGTAAAAGTTGGGTCTAAGCGGAGCAGTGACACTAAAGTGGGAAAGTTTGGATTTGGCAAAAGAAACAACAGAGAAGAACGAGGAGAGTGAAGAGATACTAGTGGAGTATTTAGAAACCAATAAACGACTCATTTCGAATGTATGTTTTAAGAAGAAAACTCAGATTAAGTGTATATGGGTTGGACAGAATGCAGCTTAGAACAAAATATATTATATTATATCAAATAACAGGGAAATTGCTCAAGATGTGTATCTTCTGAAAAAAATCAAAATCTCAAATGATCGTAGGATAGTGAAATAAGAGTTTGAAATTTAAGATTAGATTAGAGAAGAAAGCTATCAGAGGAAAGGTGTCATTTTTTATTTTTAAAAAATACGGAAAAGCAGACATAAATCCGATATAGAACTAATCAACATAGTCAGTACCTGGGAACAGATAGCAGATTAAGAAGATATAAATTACATAAATAATGTACTCACTGGGATAATAAGACCGCAAAAGTAAAATCTTGAAAGAAAACTTTTGATGAAGAAAAAAGGGAAATGAAAAGGAGGAAATGCCATAACGAGAATTGACTACATAGAAATAAATAAAACCTTAAGAAGAATGTACGAAAATGTAACACAAATATAGTTCGGAAACATGCCGCTGAAAACACCGCTTGAAGATAATCGAACAATAGTTTTTGAGCTGCGGAAAAACAAATACTGGTGATTCAGAGAACTGATGGGCGGTAACCAGAAATTATAAGAATATCTGAAAAATCTAAAGAGAATTGAAGTACTCCGATGAAGAACTAGAAATATAAAAGACGAAAATGATGCTAATATTCCAGATAAAATGAAATTACATATTACTGTATATGTTCTTTGCAACTAGATTGAAAATGGCTGAAGAGGGCGGAAACAGCAGAAGGGATATTGTTTCTTGGTTATGTGAGCATCACAGCAATGGAATTGTAATCGTTTGCAGGAATCAGACCAGATGCACACACTGTTAAAAATTTCGTAAATGTTTCTTGATATATCCGGTAATGTTTCTGATAGCTGTCAGTATTTACAGTTATCGCCAAGAATCCTGAAAAGGCACCGAATAATTTATTTTTACGTTATTGGAATGTCTCGGTGTTCAGTTCTAGTGTGATTTGCTCACATGCGCACCAAGGGAAAAGTTTTCTTATCTTAACCATACATCTGATGCTAATCAAGTGCTTGCTTCCTCCATTTTGATTGCTTATTTTAGTAAAAAAAAGTAAAAGATTATCAGTGAAAAGGCATTCCGATTCGTAACTGACAAATTGAAAACTGATTAAAATGTGGCCTAAGTCATGAGAGTAAACTAGTTTATGTTTCTGTGTGCCGGCAACGCATTTCTGACACACTCTACTGTTTTCTTGTGATTGACAGCGGGATCCAATCGGTAAGACGCCGGACTTTTAATTGGACTTCAAATCTCGCTTAGGTTTTGTCTCCCAGCATTGTTGAGAAACAACGATAGTTGTGTTCTATGGATCAAGTTACTGGACTTTTCGAGGCAGCCGGGTTGCCTAGGTTTTTCTCAGGAGTGCTTCGGCATTTTTTACAATGCATGCATTTTCGATATCCACAAAGTCCGTTACAATGACTCATAGTGCGTAAACTATATGAGATAGAGACATGCGGTTTTTCGCAACGTCTTCTACATCTCTGAAAGTTTAATTTACGAAACATTGAAACTCCCGGTATTTCGGGAAATTTCCTGAATTTTTGAAGTTTCCCAAACTTTCAAACAATTAAACATTGTAGGAATTCTGTTTTTCATAAATCTTGAAAATTTTTGAGCTTTTGAAAATTATGTGGTTTTAAGAATTTTCCCGAAAATCCGGGATTTTTGGATATTTTGAAAATTTGACAAATATTAAAAATCCAAAAATCCAGGACTTTAGGAAAGTTTTCAAAAACTCAATAATTTCCAATATTCACGAAAAACACAAAATTCCTGTATTGTTTAATTTTTGAAAAATTTTGAAAATCCAGGAAATTTCCCGAATATCCTGGGATTTTGAATGTTTCGTAAATAAAACCTTAAGAGATGTAGAACATGTTGGAACAAATCGCATGTGTCGATTTCATATAGTTTACGCACTATCAGTCATTGTAACGGTAGCAGGACTTTGTGGTCAACCTATATCCCAACCTAGATACCAAATCGGAAGACCGGATATTTCGCTCTCATTGAGCGTAATATTTAATATTTCGAAAGCTGAAAGTATGACAAGCCTTTACAACAAATTTTCATAGGAGATAAATTTAGAATTATCGGCTCGAATAAATAATGTAATTCTATGGTAATTCTTTTTGATGGGAGTGTAATCTCTTTGGATCAATTTCCAGTAACAGTATATAAAAAAATTCCATTTCTAGATGAAATTTTCGTCAATTGAAAATGAAAAAACTACAAAATCAAATGTTGAAAATGCAGAAAGGAAGCAATAAGGCAAGATTTCTTCACAAGTATTAAAGGAAATGATTAATATTCTTATTAAAGAAGATAGAAAAAATGAAGTCGGCGTTAATTAAACCCTGGCCAACGATCCAACGCCGTGTAACTGCGTGATAACGCCTTCGAGAAGGCTGTCACATACTCGACAACAACGTTCAAGAACCTTTATTGTATACATCCTCCTCTTGACTTCTTGCGGAATATTGTTGTTATTGAGAAAAATTATCAGGTCTTATGTTGCTATTTTTACTAAACAGGACATTGCGCACCAATCTCAAAGGATGATAAATCTTTCTTTCAATTTTGAAGAATTAATTACATACGTTAAGCATCATAATTCCATCTCATAAGGTCACATTTTGTATCCAAAACGATAGTGTTACGTTAAAAACCATTCGTCGGTATACTTTCTTGTCGAAAAAAGAGTAAAAATTTCGCTCTTTAAGGTGTACCTGAACTAGTTTGAAGAATCGTTCATTATAAACTAAACACAAATGCAGGTGTGCAAATTAGAAAGTATGCAGATAGATGTAGTAGGGTGTGAAATAAAAATTCTTCAATAAAATGAAAACAGTGAATTAGGAAAACAGACTTTGTCTTCTTTTCTGTAAATTAGCAGCTACAAATATGAAAACTTCGAGGGTCAATTTAAAATAAAACAGAAATAAGCTTAGGTGAATTCGCATACACCATAGCTATTTCTTAATTGACTTGCATTAAAACACTGAAATAGACTGGGGATATTTCCCCATGCCTATAGTTGTTAGAAATGAGACTTTTTTTTAACTCCTCATTGACTATAATTAAATCGAATCGGTTGAATCTCAGTGTATGACGCACATAACTTTTATTATTGTGCGAATTTTGAAATGAACTTACAATCAAAATTCCAGGGGTGGCAACTGCTCCTCCCTGCACCCTCCTAAATGACAGGCCTGATTCTTTTTGCTCATTCTTAGAGTTTCTTCCCATGCTTATTTTTAAAAAATCCTTGAGTTGCCATGAAAAGGGAACAGATTCAAATTAAATATACCGAAATCTCTTTTCGTAATGGTCACGCAACACGCATATTCCCAGACATTATTGTCAGTACCTCTATTTAAAACATTTGAGCAGTCGCAAAATCAGCGTTCACCCTGCCAGAGAAATACATTTTTACGCTTCCTGTCAAATTTCGGTTAGCGTACATGTGTCTTTTTATGTAAACTTGTCATTTACACACCAGGATACATATTACGTTTGTATTATTCCGTGGCCAAGCAGGTCTAATTCATTGTTCTGTGACAACTAGATCGAGAGCTGTACCCCCCGCCCTAAAATCCAAAGCTGTATTTCAGGGCTGGATTGCAATAAAATACTTAAGTGTAAAATCTGTCTTAAGCAGACCATCGAACTCTACATAATACTGGAGAGACTACTTAAATAAAAAAGGAGCCGCACAGCGATAAGAAGCATATAAAACTGACTTAGAACTGAAAATTTGGTCCACATTGGATTAGACTGGAGGTGGACAAACAAGTTTAAACGTTTGCTCTGGCGTCTATCTTTAAAAACACTAAGTAGTCACTCCAGGATTATGTAGAGCTCGATGGTCTGACCTTATACTTAAGCATTTTCTTGCACCCCAGCCCTGATGTCTTGAGAGAGAGAGGGACTCATCGTGACGTAAGGACAACTACGTAATAACTAGTAGCATTTGTTTAGCAAGATAGTTGAAATATTTTAGGTAGCGCACTCCCGCTTATTTCGATCGGAATTTACCCATGCTGACTTGCGCGGCGCACGTCATGTGGAGGATACGCGAAACGAGTAGCAGTAGCGAGGGATAAGTTGTTGAACAGGTGTATTTTGTGTGTGAAAGGTTTTGGGACTTATTGCCGACATTACTAAATGTAGAGAAAACTAGTAAATATAATGTTAATTGTGCTGTTGCACAATGTTCAAACCATGGTCGAAAGACATCAGATGTTATGTATCATCGTTTCCCTAAAGATCAGAAGTTTCAGCGCGAGTTGGTATCGCTATGCAAGCGAATGGACAAAGTAAATGTAAATACTGCACGTGTCTGTTCCATTCATTTTCTTCCTGAGGATTATGAATGTGGCTTGAAAAACGAACTTCTTGGATTACCCCTGATAAAGAAGCTGAAACGAGATGCTATTCCTTCCCAGCACATTCCAAATTGACATTTGAAAACAATTGCAGAGAACGACTTTTATGTTAGGTATATCAGAGCCGGATTAAAAAAAGGGTTTTTAAAGAGCTACAGAGCAGGGACCCCACTTGTTTTGGGACACCGGCAAAGGTAAATCAGGTATGTTTACGACTACAGGGGATATGTAACAGGGGCCCTAACAAGGTTTTTATTTAGTTCCAGGACGGGAGTCAATAGTCCAGGGCTTCCAAATAGACTCCAAAATAATTTTATTTTCTGAGGAAAGCTCTGCTTCAAATTAGAGCAGAGCTCAAAGTGTATGTGTGTGGAGGGGGAGGGGGGCTCATGCCTTTACTATATTAATTTTGGAATTAGCGTTTCTCTACCTTTTTCATATTGAGTGATATTATTGACTTTTTCAATCAGTCAAATGTTCAAGCGTTCCTTTGCCTTTTCTAACCCACTTCGAGCACTGAATTAGAGTAGAGGTCTTGTAGACTTTGACAGTTATTGCATTTCATTTGGGGATGACCCCCTTCCATTGAGGTCTGGCAGAATCCCTATATTATAAATTATGTGTTCAGTAAATTTAGATTATTTTGACTGGATTATAATTATTATGTTATCCTGTTAGGCAAAGGTATTATTACTGTGCTTACCGTAAACTGGATATGTCCCTTGAGTATATTCAAAAAAATTATAATTGGAAATAAACAGCAAAGAATTTTAAAAGAACAACCCTAGGAGCGGTATTGGGAGGGCAATAAGATTCGAGTCCTATGCTGTCATTTATACTCACTGAGGCTCTCTAGAATTTCCCTCAGTTTAACCATGCGAATGCCAGTATCTTACCGAAAAAACTGCCCTAGCAGCTACGTTTTTTCCTGTCAACAGGGAGTGCTGGCCGAGGGACATCGTTCCTCAGACGTGAGACCGCTTTAGGCCATAGCCAGTCTGTTCATCTTTTTAGTCCCACTTTCTTCATTCCAGCAATTCATCCATCTGACCTAAGCCCAAGTTGCCTAAAGACCTTAAAAATTAAATTAAAATTGTACAAAGCATATTTATCGTACGAATAGACATATAACATAAGGATTCAAGGTTTTATTATTTTATTGGACAATGGGAGGGGGTCAGAGCAATGCTTGTGTTAGATTTGCTTAAAACATATTTGCGAAGATTTAAGGATAGAAAAATAAAATAACGACAAAAAATTGAGGTCTTACGTAGAGGAGGAGGTCCAATCCAACAGCAGAATGGGTACGAAAAGTCTCTGAATTTGAAATTATATTTGCGGGATTTCATGAACGTGATCTTTCAAAACGTAAAGGAGTTATTAAAGCCTTGCGTTCTATTTTGAAGAAAAAGTTTCCTGAAATCGACGAACGAATAATTTCCAAATATGTTAGAACCAGAACATTTATTCGAATTCAGCACCTGAATCAAAAAGCGAAGTTAGAATCTATAAAAAGGAATGCTAGAAAGAAATATCGGCAGTGGATCTCGTCAAGTGCAACATAAAAGTGTTAGTGTTAAGTAGTGGAAGTAGTTGTACATAAGTTCTATGCAGTGTGGAAGTGGTCTATAGATGTTTTATGGAAGATATTTATCTAAAAATAACACAATTCTATAACAATAGCAATAAACACAGTGAGGAATTTGTTGTGTATGAAATACTTTTTATTGTGAAAAAGAGAGGGCTTTCGTGTAGCAACGAACAAATGGGTTGAAACTGGAAGAAACAAGGTAGGATTATAGTTATATTTTTTAACTGTGTCTTGCAAAACTTTTCTGTCTTTTACGTAGTATTTTCAAAGCAAAGAAAAATAAAGCAAAAGGAAATAATGTTCAAGAGAAAAGTAATTCGTGAAGGAAACGCGCGACGAGCAAGTCCTGTTGTGTGTATGCGATGTGTGTGTGTGTGTTCGTGTGCATACGATGGGCGAGTCGGATGGAGTCCTCCACATGACGTCAGAGCGCTCCGGCCAATGACGATGCGAATTGCCGGAATGCACCCCCCTGTTTGTTTAGCGCTTGAGGAAGTGGTATAAAGAACCGACCGAAACCACTGGTCGTCAAGTGGCTCCGTCGTTTCATGAGCAACGTATCGGATTAGTGTATCAGTGGACCTCGGTTCGGTTCCCACTCACCTCAAGTTTTTATTAATAATTCTTTTTATTTTCCAATTGCTTTCGAAAAATGCTCTGCTTTTGCTAACTTACCTAATTTCACTGAAAAAGCTTAAGTAAAGTCAGGTTAGACTTTTCCTTATAAGCGATGGAAACAATATTCTTTTTAAACATGTCACAAAGTTCAGACATAGGTTAGAAAAGTCAAGTTAGAATTTTTGTTATCCGCAATGAGAAAACTGAAAAGTGGTTGAAATCAGAACTGTCAAGACATTACTAGCAAGGGATTATTCACTCCATGATTCTTTTTGCTCGCGAGAGTACTGTGACGTACTATGCCAGAGCTTTCTACAGTAGAAAGTCAGAGACAACGCAGCATCATGGGAATCCTGCCGGCTGATAGAGTACGTCCTCTGCTGTGTTAACTGTGGCTGGGAACTTATGAATGGGTTTAATATATCGCACGCAAACTTTGGGTTTAAAACATTTTGTGAAATATGTTGAATGTGATTTCAGAATCATCATCTTCGTACGAGGAGGACGATAAAATGTTTTCAGAATACTTAAATGGGTTAACTATAGTAGTGACACACCAATTTTTTTAGAAATTTACAGGATGAATTGAGATAATTGTGTGATGTTTGTGAGTAATTGGGAGCAAAATAGTAATGTGGGTAACATTATAAGTGTATAATAATATGTTTGTAGTGTGTTTTTAAGATGTTTTAGGACGCACTGCATGTTGTGGCGGAAGGAACTATTTTGCGTAGAGTTACAGTTGTAATGTGGAAGGCGGTAAGGCAGTGTTGAAATGGCGTGTGTCTGTGATGATTATGACATTTCTTGCGTTGTTATTGAATCGTATGGAAATGACGAGGGAAAGTGCATTTTGAAGGTTATTTATGTAAGGAAAGGAAAAGACCCCGAAACAATTGTACACGACTTTGTAATGGATATTGGGAGAGTTAACACGCCTGTGTGCTGAAGGTAAGTGTGAATATGTGTCAAAATATATTTTGTAAAGATACATGACCGCACCTAACTTTACCTATCCTCCACGTTCACTTATTCAGTAATTTAAGATAATTTACGAAAAAGGAAAATAAGGAATTATTAATAATAAATGAGAACATATAAAAATACATTTTGTAATGATACATGACCTCCACGTTCATATGGTCACTAATCTAAGATAATGTACAAAAAGTGCAAGAAAACAATTGCGTAAACTGCTCGCCTCCCATAAACACGTAATGTGTGTGTTTTAAGTTATTTTGGTTTTGTTTTAGTGATTTTAGAATTGATGCGTCACTACTATAGTAATGCCTACTTAAATTTGAGGCGCATTCCAACAATCCGGTGATGTCGAAACTATTTTTTAAAAAATGGAATGATGTTGATTTTCTTACAATGTTCAGACTTACCAAAGAGACCGCGAAAGAAATAGTTCCTCAAATTGATGACATCTTAGAAACTCACACTTGCCATACTATTTACTATTTTCTGTCGTAATTACTACGTATGATTTATCGTGGGAGCTGCTCCATTGTAATCGCTTGACGGATATTGCATACTCCTTTTCAAATTTGATGCAATCTAAGACATTCAATAATGTATGTAAGACATTCAGAATCTCTATTATGTACAACAGAAAGAGAAAAGGAGAAAGTAAACAACAGATCATTGAACATCATATGGAGAACTTCTGAAGTAAATGAAAATATTTCTCTTTCCAGACAAATATGTGTGTGTTCATGCACGTGATAAACAGATACGAGTAAGCTACGTTACCAGCGGCGGTATCTTACTTGGTGGAGCGTTGGCTTCGTATTCGGGAGGTCCTCGGTTCGATACCAGCAACTGACTGACCTCACTTAGGTTTCCCACTGTATTCTACAGTCACATCAGGCATGTAGCGGGATTGTGCACTTCGTATCAATAAAGAGAGGGAGAGAGAAAGACCAATGAAAAATATGAAAACTACATTGGTTTCCAGTATGCTAAAGTACTGTTTATTCCCTGATCCTCACCAGTGAGGTTATTCCAACTTGCCTTTTAGTTCTCTATCTGGAGATGAATCTGTTTGAAGTCATCATTTTATTCGAAAAAAGGAGCTACCTCGTCGGACATCGAACACGAGTTGTCAGATTGGAAATTCTACACTTCACCATTACGCCACCTGTTAAGGCTGACTAAAAGTTGCTTAAGAAATGCTATAGAGTTTCTTTCTAAGACTAATATCATAGAAAGTGAGTACCATAAGTCAGTGACGTGTTCTTAATTACTCTGTTAGCGCCCATATACTTTATTTCCTTCTTTGAGACACATCTGTTTGTTAGTAAAGGTATCTTTTTCACCGTAGACAATTTGGTGGGTTTGCTTGCACACTAATAAATGCATTTATTTGTAAGAGGAATCACTATTCGATCGTTCGCGATCTCTTTGTAAAAAAAACCTTAGGTAGAACAGGATTTGAACTGTGTCAGCTAGTTATGTCATTGACAAGCCGAGAGGTTACCCTTTTACTATATTGCCACCTTCTGAGTTAAGGAAATTATTACTAAGTTCAGAGCTTTAGTTCTTTGGAAACAACTTGCTGTCTTCTTGTAAATTGTAAAGTGCACGTGGTAATTTATTTATTCAACGACTTATATAAAGTAGTACCGCGAAATATCGGAAATAAAAATCCAGGACAAATGAATGAAATGATACCTAATATCCTAGGCACAAATTTCATATGCAACTAGGGAAAGGAAATTAGCCTAGCTGGGATTCACGGGGAAGCCCATGCGAATCTCTTGTGCAATGAAAACTACACGGAACCTGACTTCTAACCTAGGCTAACCAATGTTCACTAAGTTTATTAAATTTCTTAATATATAAAGAGAGAACAGTTATTTTTTCTTTTAAAAAAGGTGTAAATAAAACTGCCAGGATTCGATCCCGGGACCTTCAGATTTGATATTCGATGTCTTAACCACTAAACTAAGCTACGGGCTGTCAGCAATGTAGAGAAAGCTTGCTACATACTAAATACAGGACCGAAAACATGGAACGAATGAAGGAAATACTATTTTCGTTGTCATAGATCGTATAGTCCCATACATAAGCCGAAAGCAACAGGAAGAAAACAAAAATCTTGGAACCAACAAGTTTGGACAAGCATGTCCCTCTACAATGTTGGCAACAGTTATAATTAATGGTACTGTTCATATAGAAGTATGGCCAATGCACGTAGTTCATTCTAAGGAAATAGGGAGACTTCTTCTGGCAGCTGAAGACAGAAAAAAATAGTTAGCTTTATTCTTGAAGTAAATATATGTTATAAACCTCCGAAATTACCATTCATTGAAGCTATGAAGCAATTGAATTCAAACACAATTTCAGTTATGGCTAATGGAATACCCTACAGTAAATCGGAAATGGCTCAGTGGCCTTCTGCTGGCGTGCGCTGCCGTCGGCGTGGATACTGGGACAAAAATATGTAGGTGTCTTGTTGTGAGGAGACTGAGAAATCTTTCTGAACTGTCCTGAACGAAAAATTCACTTATTAAAATGGTGGGGGTCAAATTAGAAAGTTATTATTTTTGCCAGGATACCTCAGGCCGGGAATAGGTAGGTGGGAGAGATTTTGTTGGAAGGTATTCGGCCAGGGCCTAGTTAGTAGGTACCATCCTGACATTTGTCTGGTATGACTGAGGAATAACGTGAAACGCAGTCAGGATGGGCGGCCGCTGGGATCGTTCCCAGGACCTTGCTGTTGCTAAGCCACACTCTACTAACCGAGCTATGTCTACACGGTTACTCACGTAAAAGCCGAACAGAGCTAGAGGGTTAGTCATTGCTCCACTTTTTTTATTCCATGACAAAAGAGCGAAACAAAAACTGCAAACTACTAAATGAGCGAATGAAGCAGGATTATTTATTTTGTTGTACACAATGAAGTTGATTTGTGTACACAGTGGAGGTCGGTTTTAGTTAGTTTAATTGATATTTTATTTCTGCTGGTAAATACAACTCATGCGATTAATTTCACATAAACTCAAGTCTTCAATCATGTATACTGTGTTAGTGTTAGTTTTTTTAAAGACTTTTTGTTCTCATTACGCTTTGTACTCTATAATTGTGTGAACTAAGTAATAGAATAAGCATGACTAACAACAACATAAAAATATTGTTCGGAGCAATGATGCCCGGAAAAGTTAAGGAAGTGGTCTTTGATTTAAATTTCTTTAGAAGCTCACGGAATTTAATAAATTAAAACCCAGAAAGTACTAATTATTGGTTGTGTGTTTCATTAATATTGTTCCTTGACGTGTCAGTTATGTATAACAATAATTTCTGATGCCATGTGACTCTGTGTCAACAGTGCGGTTATCCATATGGCCAATGGTTTCAAATTTCAGCTACAAATAATGCTTCATAGCAGGACTTGCACCTCACTCTCACAGCTGATGGAAGTAGAAGAACACTTGAAGTACAGAAAAGAAACGTAGTCAATACACCTAGATATCCAAGACGATACAAGAAATGAAACAATTATCACTATTATAAATACTACAAGAAGTATTACATAGATCAAATTAGTATTTCCATTATGGTTTCGTTGGTACAGATGGGGAATGATAATGGGATATTTTTAAATATATATATATATTCAAAGCTCATACATCTTATATTCGTACTAAAATATTGCTTCACCACACGAACTTGTCCAAGACCCTTGCTATTTTTTAAGCGTGGAATAAAAGATACCACTTACAGGAACCTCTTAAAAATACCACTTATAGGAACTAATAAGTGTGAACACGGGCAGATATAATTGAATGTCTCGTACCTAGACGTGACATTTTTTTTTCAATATCGCAGCTGTATTTTACCCTTGATACAAGGCGCTCTTTCATTGTTCATTTTTTAGATTTGACCCCCTTTTGTTATTCGCCAATTTAGTACTGTAGCTAATTTCTTGTTTCGACCATTATGCGTCGCTCTTTTGTCGTGATCCGGACTTTTTAAAGCTTAGCTAATAGGAATGCCTAAACATTGATTAGGTAAATGAGAAATTTATGTTTAAATGTATATTAACTGGATGTTCGAATGTTAGCAAATACTGAACTGCATCAAGTTTGTTTTATTAATAGTTTCAACACTTCCACATGCGTTGTAAACATCAGATCTCTCCTGCAATCTTTACTTTTTCACTGCTGCAAAATGCGCAATACCAAAGTCTTACGCCACTGGTAAATAATCCAACGTTCAATTACATTCTTCTCCGGTTTCAAACACCTCCCACTGTTCCCACGTCACAAGTTAACTTGCCCATTTTTTCTTGCAACATTCGCTAATTTATATTATTTCTGGATCGACTACACGGAATTTAGAATGTACATGCAATATGTTGTACGTTGGATATTTTTACCGCCTAGATAACTGTTTTTAATATTGCACAGATATATTTATACATACCTCAATTCTCTCCTGGCATTTTATGTCAATATGTCCTCTCTATTCACCTTACCACAGAAATATTCTATATTTTCTACGTCTATAGAAATGCGCCGCTCGCAATTTTTTTTTCCAGAACTACCTTTAGAGTTGCAGGGCTGCGGAGAGCTCACTAGAAAACACTTTCGGTGTGGCATAGAACTTTTGAGTAAATAGTACTTTTGCGTATGCATACCGCTAACCAGGGGCTGTGCCCCCGCCGCGGCTAATGCCGCCCAGCTCCCTTGGGACGCACCTTCCCCCTTGCAAACGCTATCGCTCGCTGTGCATCCTGCCCTGGTGGGTTTATATACATCCTAGTTTTTAGTGGCCTGTTTTAAAATTATAAATCGCACTTTCTATTAAGTTTCCATTTCTGTATTTACATTTTAAAAAAAACATGTAAAAATTCGACGCCAGAGTTCGAACCAGGGACCTTTGAAACAGCTTCCCGACATCTTAACCACAAAACCAAACTGCAGCTACTGGATTGAACGTTTCTCGCTGTTACTTATAGTTCAAGCTACGCGAGAGTGGGCTATTAGTACCGAAAATGTTTCCACATGAGTTGAAGAGCCTTGCAGGTAGTTCTAAAAAAAAATGTCCAAGATCAGCTAACTTGCGTCTACACATAGGTCACTAGAATTAAAATGACGGCTTACTAAAGCGGAAGTAGCTTTCCTGAAAGATAAGTAACAGCGAGAAGCACTCAACCCGGAAGCTGCAGTTTGGTCTTGTGGTCAAGACGTTAGACAGCTGATCCAAAGATCTCGGGTTCAAACCCTGGCGTCGACTTTTTACATATTGTTTTAAAAGAATTTTTTTTTAGTTTTTTATGTAAATATGATAAAAGTTGTGATTTACAATTTTAAAAGATGCCACTAAAAACTAGGATGTATATAAACCAACCAGGACAGGATGCACACCGAGCGATAGCGTGGTGTGCAAGGGGGGGAGGGTGCGTCCGAAGGGAGTTGGGCGGCGTCAGCCGCGTGGGAGGGGGGGCAGCCCCTTGTTAGCGGTGGACATACGCAAAAGTACTCTTTACTCAAAAGTTCTGTGCCGTACCGGAAGTGTTTCCAAATGTGCCGCCATTTTAATTCCAGTGACCTGCGGCTAGACGCACGTCTCAGCTACCATAATTAAAGTTCAACCTTTAAACAAATGACAACGCTTACGCGATGATTTACAGTTTCTAAAAGTCACACTCTATGACAACTGTGTAATACCTCGCTGCGACTTCACAGGGACAATCTATTTTATGACGACGTACTTGGTCACAAAACAATCTCGCACTCACGTATCAGCAATGTCTCAGGGGGATATATCACAATGGGGCGTACATGGGTGGAAAATACAATATTGCAAGGATTTACATGATGTGTGTGTTAAATTACCTGGTCGGTCACTACGTCCCTTGAACTCTGGAGGAATCTCACTTTTGTTAGAAGGAATTGTTCCCTGAAGAGTTATTTTTTTGTGCAAGCCCAATCGACGTAAACCAATTACATGTTGTTATCCTACTGTTGGTTCCTATTATTGTGCCTATCAGACGCAACACAGATTGAATTTGTATGGAAACATTTTCCAAAGTAGACAGATGTATTGTTAAAGTAAAAGTTCTTTGCATCTGCAAGGTAAATAACCTTGATGTCGAACATGCGTGGCTTCTTCGGTATGTATATTTCAAACTAGCATCTGCCACAAAATGACACCAGCTTCTCGTCAACAGTCGCGTAAGATCCAATAATAGAGTATTTCTGGCAGTTATTTATAAAAGAATCCCAAACATCACGGATGGCTGCAAGTTTGTGTCTTGAACGCTCCTCGTTTCTTGTTTCAGCAAGTCAAACTAGGGGATGACAAAATGAATAGAAATCTGAAGGAACTCATTGTGGCACGAAATATACCTCTTCCAGTCCAATCTGATGCGAAAGGGTTAGACACTTTCTTGTTTCCCGACTTCATTCCTCCTGCCAAATACAACAGTCCTATAGTAGCCTTTAGTTCAACCATGACCAAATCTATTGTATAAGTAGGGTAGGGCATCTTATGTTTTTTTCTTATAATTTGCATCTTGACTATGGCATTGTCAACTATGTTGTTTTGTGAAATGTGTTTACCGAGAAACAAACCCTTGTATTGTTAAATTTCTTGTATATCACCGTAATTAATGTTTTTCACATCTTTTTGCTTAGGCAAGCATAGCAGAATGCTATACTTACGGCTTCTAGATCGCTGCACACGTATAAAAGTACAAATTTAATTCACCTGAACCACTCCTTCCTACCATAATAAAATTTGGATGAAACATCTAAGTCCTCAAGTCATCGTGAGAAAATGAGCTCTCTTCTGAAGACAGAATTGGAACTAATAACACGCTCAATTTCATCTTTAAAACTCCCACTATCTCATCCAAGATCAATATGAGTTTCATTCTCAGAATCTAACAACAATGCACGGATCGTATCTTTATCCATCACGTAGCAAGGTACTATCAGATTACAGAGTAGTACAATACATAGAGAAACTGATCAACAAACAACGAGTTTTATATTATCATTGCTTATGGAAATGTTACGATAATATGCTTGTGGGGTTCAGCAAACTCGTGCATGCTATACTCGTGCAAATTGTATTGTTAAATAAATCATTAAACGTAAGGAAGGTAGGAAAAGAGCTGTCACTATCTAGTGAGCAACCCGGTAAATACAAGCAAGACAAAAGAAAAGTGCTTGAGGTTCTTTAGACCCCACCAGCATAATTAAGGGTTACGGCAAAAATTGTTGACCTTACTATTCGATATTTTGAATATGATGCTAAACGCTAACACATTTGGGCGAAATTCGGTCTGTTTTAGTTGTATTCTGGGCCAGGATTCTTGGTTTGTTGGATATCCGTGGATTTGTTCCAGGTGCACTCGCGACGTTTATGGGTGTTATGTAAGTACGCATAAGTCTTTTAAAATTATGAATCATGTATTTGGAACCGGGATAATGATATTTCTGATTTCAACGAAACTAGTTCTTTCCTGGATCTATTTTGGGACAGGCATCTTGGTTTTGCAGAATTCCGTGGGTTTCTTCTATGTGCGCCCGCGACGCTTCTGTTTGTTATGTAGTTAGGCATAAATCTTTTAAAATTTTGAATCCTGTATTCGATACCGAAATAAAAATATTTCTGATCCGGACGAAATTAGATCTTTCCTGCATGTATCCTGTGCAGTATTCTTGGTTTGTTAGATTTTCATGGGTTTTTTCCAGTGCACCCTTGACATTTCTGGGTGTCATGTATGTACGCAGATGACTTTTCGGGTTTTGAATTATAAACGTTGAAACAAATTACCGATATGGTTTTATTTTGGACATTATTAGCGGTCCTGCATGTATCATGGGACAGCGCTCTTGGTTTTGTATGTTCTTGTTCCCTTCTAGGTGTACCCACTTTTCTTAAGGAATTGATATGTTAATTATACGGCAAACATGTCAACTTTAATGTCTACTAATTGTAATATGAATATGACGCTAACTGATGGATTAAATGCTCTGTCCTGGTAGTCTCTTGGGGCAGGATTCTTGTTTTTTTTTAGTTTCGTGGGTTTTTTCTAGGTGCACCAGTGGCGAGTTTTATTTTTATGTAGGTATACATAACCCTTTTAAAATTTTGAATGTTTTTGATATTGAAATACTGATATTTCTGATATGGGCGAAATTGTTTTTTTTTCCCTGGATATATGCTGGGAGAACATTCTTAGTTTGTTGGATTTCCGTGGGTTTCTTGTAGGCATACCAGTGATTTTTCCGGGTGTTATGCATGCACGCACACCACTTTTCCGTATTTGAATCCTGTTTCGCCTTTTATTATTTTTGGCGAAAATAGCGATGTTATTTCTGTATCCTGGGCAGAGCTATTCCTTTTGTGTTGTTTTTGTTTTCTTCTACAATCACCAACTTTTCAATTTGGAGTTGATATGTTAATTATACGGCAAACAATTGTCAATCCTAATACCTGCTATTTTGAATACGACGCCAACTCGGTTGGGCGAGATAAGTTCTGTCCTAGCTGTATCCTCGGGCTGAATTCTTTGTCTGTTTGATTTCCGTGTTTTTTCTAGGTGTCCCGTGATATTTTTTGGGTGTTTTGTAGGTACGCATAACTCTTCTATACTTTATGAATACTGTATTTGATATCTAAATAACGGTATTTCTGATTTGTATGAAATTAGCGGTCCTGTCCTAATGACACAGAGCTGTTATCTTTTGTTGTCCTTGTTTCCTTCAAAGTGCACCCACTTTTTTGGCAGGGTTGATATGTTAATTACAAGGCGAGAAAACGTCAACATCAGTATCTGCTACTTTAAATAAATATATATATATATATATATATCTAATTTGGTCGAAAGCATATATGCATTCTGCAGCTCTATGAGCATATATATGTGAGACCTTGGTTCCCATGTGATTGTTATGGAAGGTGTATTGCAAGTAACCACGACGTACACATCTTAATTAATAAAATTTGAGTAAGATTGGCCGACTGCCTTCGAGAGGGTGAATCGATTATCTGCATTAATAAATCGCTCTTTGTTGATCCGAAACTAAAAAAAGACAATGGTAGAGAATAAAACCACTTTTACTTATTTGACTGTGACTTATCAAAACACGGATTGTCCCTAAGAAATGTCCTCTAACGCGTTTATACTGAGTGTGAGCATTGGGAGGTCTTAGTATTTATGAGCTCAAAAATGACTCAGAATTTTTTATAGGTGCTTTAACCATTCACGATTCTCTATTTACTTTCAACTAGTCATTCTGACGTCACTTCTATTTACTGTCGTTTCCCTCACTTATCCCTGAGTTGGCATATACTTTCATTCATTGGTTTCCATGATTGCCCTAAATTACTAGCTATCAGTGTCTTTTATTTCTTTAGTAGGGCATTCTTTTTTAAATTTCTTTAGGTTAGTAGAATCATGATTATTATAGAATACAATATACTTAAATGTTTACTACAATACCATATTCTATCTTATTAATTTTAACATAATGCTATATAGGATTATATTTTGATTAATTTATTCATAGCATTATTACAATATGAATAATGTTTGATCAATATAAATAGGTGTCAACGGCGCGTGGACAAATATACACTAGGCTAACACAATACACGTAGTCAGGATCCTTGATAGGTTTTATATTATACCATTTTAAAAATTACATTTATATTTGAATAATGTTTCCAAAACTACTATTAATACTAATTAACACCACGAAAAATGTTTCATCCACATAATCAAATTCAAGTTTTGTTTGAATATATTAATCTTTGTTTGAATATATACATGTGAATATATATATAATATATTACACTAGAAAAGTTCATTACACCAAAACGGTATGTTTATATATCGTATATTATGTATACGCACTATAGTCTCTAAGAAATAAACATATCTGTACATACATTTATGTTAAACTGACATGCTATTGACAAACACATGTTACATGCCGTCTCTTCTTCAATGATTGTTGATGATAATTTATGCATACAAAAAAAACATAATAACGGTGTCCGTGTACATAGTTCATGAATTTGTACATCACGCCCAACGGCACAATTCTGCATGAGAAAAATGAACAGTGGTACAAGACAATTATTTTCCTTTTTAAATTGCAAGTTATCAACCACATTTGGTCCAGTTTTCTGAAAATGCTATGAAATTGATGCAGCATAACCGTTTTTGGTTTTCGATAAACAATCCACATTCAGGACTTGAACCTACAATTTCTTTAATATAAATAAAACATGTTAAAATGCTGTTATACCTTTGTTTCCATTTTAGTTATTATATAGTTCACAAAAAGTTTATTTGTCAATACATTTACATTGGACTGAAAAAAATATTAACGTTAAAATTAATGAAAAAAGTCTTAAAAGTAAAAAGCCTTCTACATTTTAAATATAAAACTCATTTACCGGGTTTACCCTAGTTTTTTTTCACCAAAAGTAAAAAGAGGCTTATAGCCATCAGTAGTCAAGAGTGCTCTACCGTTCCTGAAGTTGGCACTAATAATCCCGCAAAAGCGCTGCTACCAGACGGCCTTACATATGTTGTATTCATATTTTGGGTTATGTTCCTTATTTCGCATATGCTGCCAGTTGTTATAAGTACTGCAACTGACAACTGTATAAATTTGAATCAAATTCTGCCACGTAAAATTTTCGTGTAAGGCTTTGCCATGAAGGAAGTCGGAACGCAAATTAATCAAAACACAAAAACGTAAAAATGTTGGGTGACGTATACAGGGTGTCCATAAAGTCCGTTGCCACCCCGTATATCTTCGAAACGACTACGAATATGAGCAAACGCAAAAACACGTCCTTCATTATTTGAAGGGGCGAACATTTTTAGCTATGAAGGTTCACTTCGTGTCCCTTAGGGGGAGTAAACGTAGGTCAGGGTATACGTAAAATTGTCAAAGGACAAGTGATACCTAGTCTCAACGGGTTTGATACAAGAAATAATTTGGGGAAACCTGAAAATTTCAAATTGTTTGATATTCCAAATGGCAGTAAAATGAAAGTTCTAAAATGAAACTTCTATTCCTCACTCAGACAGCAAGAGGTCTAGAAGTTTCTCTTCACAGCAAAATCTGTATCTAACTGTTGTCGTCATGATTCTTTTTGAAGTTCTAACATACCCAAAAGTAAGCTGCTATGTTAGTCCCATAGTTTTGTAATGCTAGGAACATTTTCTTTTTCTTTAATTTTCTGAGTGTTTGCTGATGAATGTAAATTGTCAATGTTGTGAAGAGGTTCCAAATTGCTGACAATATGTTTTCCAGCATGTTCCTAGGTACATATTCCTTAACCACTTAAGTTTCTACGTGTTCAGCCCATAAATAAGTAACTTCAACGCGTGTATCTCCGAAACTTTCATCAGCAAAGTGTAACTGGAAAGACACCATTTAGTGGTACGTAGGAATAAGCTGGAAAACTCATTATCAGCAATTTGGAACCTCTTCACAACATTGACAATTTACATTCATCAGCAAACTCTCATAAAGAAAATTAAAGAAAAATAAGATGTTTCGAAATGTTCCTAGCAATACAAAACTATGGACTAATATAGCAGCATACTTGTGGGTACGCTAGAACTTCGAAAAGAATCATAACAACAACAGTTAGATACAGTAACTTCTAGGCCTCTTGCTATCAGAGTGAAGAATAGAAGTTTCGTTTTATAACTTTCATCTTCCTGCCATTTGGAACATGGAACAATTTAAAATCCTAAGGTTCCCCAAATTATTACTTGTGTCAAACCCGTTGACACTAAGTATCATTCGACCACTTTTGTCATTTGGCATTTTCACGTACACTCCGTTTACTGCCCCCCCCCCCCAAGGGACACGGAGTGGAACTTTATAGCTCAAAATATTAACCCTTTAAAATAATGAAGGACGTATTTTTGCGTTTTTTTATATTACCAGTCGTTTTGAAGATACACGGAGTGGCAACAGACTTTATGGGCACGAACTGTGACAGTTGTCATTTTGGATCGGATCAACATACCGACTTGAAACTTTCGGCAAAATATTTCTTTTGTCAAGACCTTTCAAACGATATATTACTCGACTCCCTTTGCCATTTGAAATTTTCGAGTTGACGTGTTTTTGCGTTTGCTAATATTCGCATTCGTTTCGAAAATACACGGGGTGGCATCGGATTTTATGGACTAGTATATAGTAATAATTATATTGAAATAATATTTTTATATAGAAATATACATATAAAGAATTGATTTCGAAATTATAATTTTTGCATTCTCCGTAAACACGTAATTCTCTTAATTAGAACTCCCCTACAACTAGCATAAGAATTACTAGATGTATATAAGAGCCTAGAGTATTTAACGGGAAATAAAATCCCAACGGAAAAGATGTCTAGAAAATAAACTGTGTACATCAGTAGTCTACATAATATATCGCATTGATATCATTCGCACGTAAATAAAATTTTTGCAATGGACGTTGCCGATTGCGGAAGTTTATGTAACAGGCAGTATTTTTATTAACACGGAATCGGAGAAAAGTAATGCGATTCGGCAAGTCTCAGTGCCAGCATTTTTGGGCAATGAGACGAACCTCCAAAATATTCCTCCACCAGAACATTGTACCATAAATCCCAGAACAAGGGTCCGATGTTTAGGATAAATTGCATATACCTGTAAAATTACTACAAGTCTCCAATATTGATAGTACGACGCGGGTGAGTATGTCGACAGATGTTTAACACTTCTTGCATAAATAGATTCTGGTACTGAGCCGCTGCAAATGCATGTAAGATTTAGTTGGATATATAAAAACACGGTATACGACGACACGTGTCGATGTCAATCCCCAGTGTATAATGCAAAGAGCTTGTTTAACGGGGATTGAATTGTGCTTCTAGACATGCTCTGATCTGCAGCGGATACACTGAATATAATGGCGAACGTCCCCGTTGACCGGCACTTCTTAAATCAGTGAGCCTAACTGCGGTCAATGTTATAAATATGTATATGGTTTTGTATGACTCGACAAATTATTTCAATTATCTCACTAAAGGAAAAAAACGCAATATTCAATTCGTTCCAAATTGACCCACTTATACTGTGTTAACTTCTTACATTTTCGTTGCCGCCTTTGATGTATTATATATATTGGCAATAAATACTGAATCAGTAAGTACATCGAGGTCCATGACGCAGTGTGCTCACATCCTCTCAACTCAGCCACCTAGTAATATATTCTGAAAAACGCTTGGTGAGCAAAGATAAACACCCGATGTATTCCGGGATGTTGCTTTCCTATCGAAATTCAAATATTTGTGTCTTGCTTATTTCTGCTACTTGGCATTTATAAATAAACAAGTTTATTATTACCCTAATCCATGGAGGATTCGAAAACAAATTCGCGGATTTAATTAATTTTATTCAGTGGTTAAAAAGTAAAAAAGCAGCTGGAAAATTAACAATCTCGACTGATTGGTGTAAACAAACAAGCACACACACAGCCAAATTAAGTTTTCTACACTGGAATCCACTTTTGTTTAAAAAATATTATCTGAAAGCAGTTCCTCGCTCAAAATATATATCTTATTCATTAAATTGTTTATCTTATTAATTTGAATAAGTTAGAGTGCCAAAGCGCAATTTTCTTTTTTCCCCAGTTATTTTGGCATCTTGGATCACCCTGAGACTCTTCCTTGTGACAATAATATTTCAATCATTATCTGTTTTTTATACGTTCGCAAAAAAACAAAGCAAAACTATATTATCTCATTGTTCCAAAAATTAATTTGTCACTGTTCTTGGAAGATGAAGCTGAAGGGATAAATCTTCTTTAATAAAAGGAGACAAATGTTGTACTATTAAAATCTCATTTTGATATACCGAAAATTTCCAGTTTATCCAGATTAACATAACTGCGACGATACAGTGAGTTAGAAAATGTTCACTAAATTGACATCTCTGAGTAAACGACATACCACAGTGGTCTCATGAATATTTTCCCACCCTTTGGTTAGTTACTATATGATTCTTCAGATAACATTTTTGCTCAAACGACTTACCACAATATTAACTTATTGTCACACACTTATTCTTACACCTGAGTGAATTGTCAAATGCCTTTTCAGATTACTTTTACGAATAAACGACTTACCACATTGGTCACACCTATATTCTCTTACACCTAAATGAATTTTCGAATGTCTCATTAATGAATTTTTCAGAGCGAATGATCTACAACACTGGACACACACATATTCTCTTACACTTGAATGAGTTACCAAATGGGAATTTAATGCACTTTTGTGAGCAAATGATTTACCACAGTGGTCACATGTATATTCTCTTATACCTGAATGAATTACCAAATGATATTTCAAATGACTTTTATTCCCAAGTGATTTTCCACATTGGTCACACACATATTCTCTTATCCCTAGAATAGTTGTCAAGTGCCTCCTCAGGTGACTTTTTCTCCCAAATGATTTACCACAGTGGTCACATGAATATTTCCTATTACCTGAATGAGTTACCAAATGATTCTTCAGAGTATGTCTTTGTCTAAATGACTTACCACAGTAGTCACACGTGTATTGCCCCGTACCTGAATGAGTTAGGAAATGATTCTGCAGATGACTTTTTTCCCCAAATGTTTTACCGCAGTGGTCACATGTATATTCTCTTATTCCTGAGTGTGTTACCAAATGATGTTTTAGACGATATTTGTTTACAAATGATTTCCCACACTGGTTACATGTATATTCTCGTATACCTGAATGAATTACCAAATGTGATATCAGCTGATGTTTTTGGCCAAATGATTTACCGCAGTGGTCACATGTATATTCTCCTATTCCTGAATGAGTTACCAAATGATATTTCAGACGATATTTGTTTCCAAATGTCTTAGCACAGTGAACGTAGGCATATTCTCTTACACTAGAGTGATATTTTATATGTCGTTTTAGCTTATATTCATTACTAAATAATTTAGCACAATAGGGACAAGTGGACATTTGTGTATAATTTAGTGCGTGTGTGTTTACATCGTAATTGCTCTTGTATTGATAATCTATATCGTCTGTGTTTAATGTATTTACCTTCTGTTTGACAGCATGAGAAACTGGATGAACATAGTCCGTATCTGGATCTGTTTGAGAAGATAGTTCCATTTTTATGGAATTGTATCTGAGAGAAGTATTGTTGTACATCTCAATCATCGGTATTTGCCGTTGTAAACTGCTACGTAATTCAATAGATGTATGGCAAGATGGGTCTTCAAAATGTTTGCTGACGCTCCTAGTAAAAATTAAAAGTAAAGAAAATGTTGTATTTCGGATAGAATAATAATATTAGTAACAACATGGTATTTATCAACGTTATGGAGGAAATAATATTATACGCAATTTTATGACATGCCACATGACAAACGATATCCTATCACCCTTTTATTTTGATTCTATTACTTTGTACAAATATGTATTAGAAATTTTTTCAACTTTGACTCGCTAGTTCCTGATAGGCCATTTGATTTGAAGCATTTTTTGTTTATTTATAAATGAATGCTGGTATTGATACCGCAAAAAATCAAATATTGTTGGAACATTGAAAAAGAAAATTACACTACTTTTCAAACTTGCGATGCTTAAAACAAATATAACAGGAAATACTGAAAGTATATTTTTTATTTACATGGCCCACGTTTCAACCTCATTTACTAGTTGGTTTTGCGTTTGTAATGGTATATTTTCATTTATGGCAGAACGCTTTAAGGCAAAAATTATGTAGATCGTATCCTTGTGGTTTTTGTATATATTTCACTTCGCTTTTCTTAGCCAATTTAGTAGCTGTTCAGAATTCAAAACCTACGGAATGCCGATCAATTGTCTCTCAAAGAAACAGCAACATGTTACTTACAGCTGCGTCCTGATGACCTACTTGAGACTTTGCGAGAATAAGTTCAATGTAAATCAAAGATAACGTCATCTAGTGAATTTAGCCAAAATGGCTAATACCTTGTTGGTGTGCGGTCAGCACTCCCAACTTGGAGAGAAAGTCAATTTATCGAAATAAGTTAGAATACTTAAAATATATGTATAGTCGTTTTCATTTAGATTTATTGCGTGGTTTAAGAATTTAATACGAATTTGAGGACACTTGAAAGTTATTAGTAATTAAGAAATTGATTTCTTAGCTCTGTCTTTCCGAACAAAGAGAATGAGAATCTCCAGTCCTTTCAATTTCTAATGAACATATCAGCTAGTTATTGTGCTAATTAAGCAATATTTTAACAAGGATTAATCGTTCCGAAGGTGATGTAAATCTTAGCAGAAAATTTCCCACAATCTATACATTCAAATATCCAACAAATGCCAATATATATGTTGACTTGATAAACATCTTAATAAATATTTTTTCTTCATATTACATTATTACGTGCATAACAATAACGTAATTCTCCCTAATAGTTTTACTTTAAGGCTTTTAGGCAATTATGTTTCAGGCCCATGTAAACGTCGTATACAATATTCTTGTCTTTCAATGGTTTCAAACGTCCCATTTCAAATTCATCTATACCGCGTAAAATGCCTGCACAATAGCATGTGCAAAAACACAGTCAACTACAATTATTTCATAGTGCCCCAAATACGTTGTTATAATAAATAGCTTGACTGTTGAGGATGCTTGGGTCTTACTTAAGTGCACTTCAAGAACAGTGCGAAATAACGTATAATGATAATGATGACAACAATCTAACAAAACACAATTTTATTTTTGCTGTTCCTTATTTCCAACAAATGTATCAATATATAAAAGTCGAAGTAGCATTCATTCTGTTCCTTAACATATTTGATCTTCTGAAACACGACAAATTTTAGCCCATTGGTTTCGTAGGCTGATAAAATATTTCTCATACAGACTTGAAACGTAAGGTCCAAATATGGATCAGCATGACCTACTGGTTTCTAATGTGGATAAAACATTGTTGCAAGCTCTTGATGTGTAATTGCATTCCTCATTGTCTTAAAATACGACCCAATTACTTTTGTAGTAGCTATACTATACCTATATTTTTTCATTGTTGTTAGGAATATCTAAATCCCAGTATTTCAATAATCCAAATAATTTGTTATTTAAAATTACGTTGACATTTTGCTACTTTATAATTAGCGAAACATTGATGATAATGATTAATTAGCAATTAAACAGGTTTACAATACGATTCTTCAACAAGATAACGCTACGGAAGTTTAGCATTGACATCTGTCACATAATAATGATATTTGTCTTGTAAGGCATTGAAAATAAGAATACAAAGAAATGAGTTCTCTACTATTTTAATGAATGGTGATAACACAATCCACACCTCGGATTAAAAATTGTGTTAATCCAACTTTTACACAACATGTAATCTTCCGAAAATGCCGAAGGAGCGGAAACCCAAAAATATTTTTTAACATAGATTAACACTTTTTATGTTTAAAGAGTGACTAGTTTAAATGAAAATAAAATACATATTAAGTCATCAGAAATGTATTCAGTTCTAGGATATTATATCTGTAAGAAATTATCTTTTAGAATATATTATTGAAAGAAAATAATATTCAGAAAATTAAAAGTAACTAGTTTATCTCTCAAAAACACTTGTTCAATAGACAAGCAAAGAATGAAGTAAAATTAAACAATTGCATACGTACATAAGAATTACCAAGGCTACATATGTGAAGAGTCAAACATACCTGGATGTTGAAAGAGAAGATTGAATGTCTTGACGACGGATGAATATACCTCCTGTAGAGCATTCACCTGCCACTTCGAGTGATTCCTCCTGCATACCCTTTCCATCTCTGGCAGTAATAGGAATATATTCAGGGAACTTATCCTGTTTTACTTTAATACTTAGAGGATCAAACTCCTCTGAAGCGGTAACATCAAGAAAATTGGTATCCTCAAATTTTACTTCAGGCAAAAATGTTGTGTCAAGAACGTTGCAACTAATCAGACAATCCTTTGTGTCTTCGGAAGCCTTAGTTAATTTGCCAGGTATTTGGTCCTCTTCCAACCAAGAAGTATCTTCTTTTATATTGCTCTTCAATTCCACTTCCTCTCTTTCCATTATTTTGGTCGAATTAAATCTTATTTCCTGAGAGAATACTACACCATTTGTGTCAAAAGCCACAACTGAAGAAAAGCATTTAAAAAAGCACTTTTAAGTTTACTCAAAGGTTTAAAGGTTACTCAAAGGAGACAATCACTACTCATTCGAAATTATAAAAGATGGTTTAAAATTAGAATTACATTACAAAACTTTGTAAACTTAATAATATTACAGAGAACCATACAGCGAAATAGCCTACATTTCAAAATTTTTATGCATTTGTTACTGCTTTCGAAGAAGTGACTTGCCTCGCTGCTAGATGTTCCTGAACTCAAAAGTATTATTTCCGTACTGACATATTTAAGCTAAAATTAAATGTTGAACCAATTATAGAATTTCAGTTGACTAGTGTCTCTTAGATAAGATAAAATGAATTGTATGGCCGGGAGTGTCTTTTAGAAAATAATCTATTGAGTTCAGAGCAATCTGCCGGTGAAACAGGAAACACCATTCAAAAGAAATGCGTAGATATTGATGAATGAAACCTTTTTATTTGTAATTTTTCTCTGTTATAATACCTTTCAAAATGATTCATGTATGGAATAAATATCAGAGGATTTTATCAACGGTAAAAGGAAAGACTAACATTTCCAGAACTAGACAAATTTCCATCATTCTGAGAATTATCCCCGTTGATTATAATTAACAGACAATATAGTTAAACTAGAGATCATGGGTTGTTTTACGAAATAGTGATCTCAGACTGTTACTGGTCAACAAGTTGTATGATAAATTGAATAAAGAGAATTATCGGTCTAATGACTAAGGTCCAGGTCGGGATAGGGGATGGGAAAAGGAAGCGGCAACGTGTCGGCCAGAGCTTATGTTGAAGGGGCCATCCGGCATTTGCCTGGTATGACTGAGGAACACCCTGGATAAACCTCAGTCAGGATTGCAGGCCTCTCGAATCAAACTCACGACTTTACGAATGCCCCGCCAACGCCCTACCACTGAACAACTGCAGCTCGCCGGGTAGCGTTTACCTGCTTATCTGCAACACACATAAGCCTCTAAATTCCTAAACGAAAACCATGAAGCAGACGGAAATTGAACTCATGAACTGCTGGTTGAGAACTTCACTCCACACGGCTATCGTTTCCGAATAGAATGTTATTCAAATGGCATTGTGTATGAAAAAGATAAGACAAATGCACTGCAAGCAGTAGTGCAAAAAGGATATCTTCTCGCCCTTGTAAGTAGATGTTGTTATTAATAGTCTGTAACCATCAACATATGCTTCGGAATATCAAATAATGACTAACCAAATGATAACAACTAAGAATTTCAAAACACTGGCTTCCATATCTGAGGATATGGATTATCTGAGTTGCAGCAATTGGTGATGTAATGATTTCACTGGGCAACTTACAAAATTCTCCCTCATATGTAGCAATAACCACTAGAAACCTGTATTGTACAGGAAACCAGGCGTACAGGTTAATGTTTTTGTAAGGTTTCTTTCGGGACGGGCGTAAGCCATAGTGCTGTTACCGCCGATGCGGTGACTGTTTGTGCTGCCATCTACAGTGAGCTTTCACTAAAAACATTTGGACAGTATCTAATGGCTCGTACGCATATTGCACTGATGATGCTCTTACATCATACACTTCATTATCTCTTAACTTTATCTTTTAAGGTTTCTTCGAATAGTCCAAAGTAAATACATGCAGTAAATAAATGAACTAAAACGCTTTCAATCTAAAAAGGAATCTCTCAATTAAAACGTTAAACATCGGAACTTTACAGCCCCCGTTATAAAATATAGAAGTTAGCAGACAAATGGTATCGAAAATGAAGCAGCTCGTGTATAGAGAGGAGGGCTCAGATATTTCCCACTAACAGGGAAAATAAAATGGAAGATTTTCCTATTTTTATCACCCAAAAGAACTGACCATTTATCTCACAATTATGCTGCTAATTATTTTGATATTTCATTTAAATGTTAGACAAGAGAATAAAACAAGTTTTACCTATAAAATTGTTGGATTTCAATGTTACCTTTAAACGGCACTGCTATTTTGTGAATGAAAATTGATTTTTCCACACAGTCACTAGGGCTTAGTCCACAGAATCATTAACATTCACTGATACATAAGCATTTCCTACGTGGATTCAAATATGTATACTCGGTATTACTGTATATCTTGTATCTTGAAATAAAACTAGTTCGTGTATCACGAAAAGTAGAGATATTGTTAACGGTGAAAGCATCCACGTCACATGGCGATTATAACAGTAAATACGGCGGAAGTCGATTAGCGTCTCGTGCTAGTAATTTGAGAGAGGGAAAATGTAAAGATACATGACCTTACCTAACCTCCATTTTCCCATGGTCACTAATTTGAGATAATGTACGAAAAAAGCAATTATTAATAATAAATACGAGCATATGAAAATATATTTGGAAAGAAAAAAAGTGTTGACCCAAGAGGGGTGTGAACCCGGGACCTTTTACTCAAGCGAACGTATTAACGATTCGAACACGAAGCAGAGTTGGGAAGTCTTGGTTTCGTCCTTGTATTTACAGTAGGTAACGTCAGAGCCTGTCAGTAAGATGTCGTAGGTGATGACGACTTCCGCCGTGTTTACTATCTTAATCCTAAAGTATCTACGTCAACTGTAGGTCTCTACACACTATGAATTTAACTCTATAAAATACATAATGAAATCAAATAACACTCCATTGAAATAAACTTAGCAAATAACTAGTTCCAGTTATGTAATTGGAACCGGCGCACCTCCTATTCGATGTTTTTGAAATGATTTTAAAGACCAATTAACATAATTAAAAATACTTTTGGCTTTAAAGGTATTCTAACTTTTTATATTCAAGTTTAGAACATAATAATGCATCATAGTTCGATAAATGTTTATTATGAATGAAAAATTAAAAGAAGTGTACATTGTAGTAATTATACCCATATATAAAGCAAATGAGAAACAATAAAGGGATACGGTGACTGACTGTGCTGCCATCTACAAAGAGCGTTCACTAAAAAAAATGGTTTGTATGCATTTTGCACTGATGATGTGAGTTAGTATCATATTAACCAAGAACAAAGCAAAACCACGTTATTTACACTGAGAAATCAACAGCCACAATTTCCTTGGATTCACCTTAATAAACACATGGGTGGGTATTTTACACCACCGGACATTCACGAAGAAAAATGATGAAAAAACACGTTTATTATATTTAGTTCAAACTAAAAGTACATAGGAGGTGTTAGCTATTAAATTTTCGTGATTAAAAAAAAAGGTTTGATTTGTCTCTCGCAAAAATAGACAATTTTCCCGTGTTTATTTTAATTACATTTTTCGACCCTTGCAATATTGATATTTTAAGCAGGGACATTTGACAGAGTGGATCCAATCCCCGAAATTAATTTATATACAGCATTCGTATTGGCTTTATCAATCACATACTAATTCTAAATTTTCATCGACTAACACCAAAGGGTTGGGGGAGGGTCAGTTTCTGACCCCAGAATTTCTGATCACTGTAATTAGTCTTACTAATAAGAAATCAGATATCATTGGATATGTTAGAATAGAAAGAAAATATATCCATTTTAAGTTATCTTTCAGTGGCATGGCAAGAGAGGATCACGGGGGAACACTTCCCTCACAGAAAAATGCTTTCTTTCGTAGCATTATTTGAAGAATTTTAAAAAAAAATCGACTTTTTTCCCGAACTGACCTAATTTATTTATCAGCGGCACGGAGGTCACGCGCCTCCTAGAAGGAAAAAATGCTTTGTTTCAAAGCATTATTTCAATAATTCTCGATTTCTTCCCAACAAACCTAAATTATCTTCAAATACTAATACTTCAAGGTAACGGTGTTAAAAATAATCAATATGAGATCAGATTTGATAAGTTCATAGTAAACATTCACGTATCAGAAAATTATCCCTAGTCTAGTCCACCTAGCCCATTGCTTATAAAAATGCTTCTATTTATAACTATTTTTCTTTTATTTAAACGGTTCATCAAAATATTACTCTCATTTACATTTCATGGATGCAGAACTTATACTGAAATGTGCCTCTCTAAATCCACTCCATTAGTTGTTATTTGCAAAAAATAACGCACATCATTTAAGAAATTCAATATACTTTTGCTGAAAAAACTTCGACACTATCTAAATCCTAATGGCAATATTTTGTTGCTTGGCCATGTGTCTGGAGCAGATATTTTTGTAACATGAAGACTAGAGCAAATGAGAAGAAAATGACAATATTTTATTGTGTAAAATTTAACTCCGTTATCTTCTAGCATACCTTACTGACTTGATATACTTCCTATATAATAGCACATGAACAGTTACTGAATGTAGCTCTTCTACCATCTAATCGAAATTTTAATAAACAACAACAAAATTTATTTCGTATGAACGTTAAACGAATGCGTATGTAAATCCAGCGTTGCGCAAATTGTGATCCTCCAGACCTGTCCTTGGGTACGAGCAAAGTGGTTGCTTCATTGAAGCTACCAATATAACTGCTCCGCACATGGAAATTGTTTGCGGAACACCGTCCTAAGGAATTCGTGGGCATGCAATAAAAACTAAATTGTTGCCCTCCTATTTAGCGGAGATAATTTTTTTTTAAGTTCTTTTGTCCGAAAATGCCATAGTTTAAATGTCACCAAGTTTCCAGTCATAACTCAGAAAGTTACATTAGTTATTCAAAGATAATCCGTTTGGGGTCACTGCTGCCTTCCACATTGCTATGCTAATGTTAACAGTATAATAGTATACTGTTTCTTCTGCATTATGAGCCTACTGTTTCCTGGAAATTCCTTTTAGAAACGTATTTTTTTTACAGCCGCATTATAGATTTTTGCACTCTCATTATTTTTTAAGTTATCTGGTCACGTTATTTGAATGTAGTTTCAAAGGCCGGGAAAATAACGGAAATTTTCGAGGGAAAAAAACACACGAAAAAATGTATTTTTTCTCCAGGGAGCAAAAAAACTGGTTTCATTGACGATATATTTGTTGTTGTGTTTTCATCACCAATGTTCACTATTTAACACACCTAAGGCATTTCTTGCTTAGGTTTAGAAAAATTAAATGCTCTTACAAAACAATTTCAAAATGTACAACAAAAAAAATCAATTTTATCTAGGAATGTAATATATCTCATTATCACCCTTCTACATGAGAGAAAAGTTTTGTTTTGAATCTTAGGAATCTTTTGCTCAGACCGAGACAACTTACGTAATTCTTCAGAATTTTGACAGAGGCAGTCTCATTGGGGACTTTTTAAATATGTTGTGAAATGAACTAACATTTTAACTAAATAAATGATCATAAAATCCTGTCTGGGACCCCGTAATTGTGGAAAAAAAAAATCTGTTCAACTTTTCTGTTCTTTTTTTTTAAACACTAATTGAATCACACAACGTTTTAAATGGATTAACCGGCAAAATTTTCATTTAACTTTTATAACTGTTTTTAATCCAAAGGTTCTCAGTAATACGCCGATTTTGGAATTTATTATGGGTTAACTTCCAAAGTTGGTGGGCCGTTTCTAGTAAAATTTAGAAAATTTACAGGGAAGAAATGGATAATTTGCTCGTTTGTGTGGTTAATAGTATATAAAAAGAACGAAAGTTGAGTTTATTATATTGTATAATCGGTGAAATCGTGTATATATACATGGAACTATTTAGGAAGCGGAGGGAGCTACTTGGCGGAAGGTTACCACATGACTGGATTGTGGGAAAGTTACGAGCATTTATATTGTGAACATTGCTACAGGTGAAAAGAACCGTGACGTATATGAGAACAGAAAGTGTAAAGATACATGTCCGCACCAAACCTTACCTAACCTCCACGTTCCCATGGTCACTAATTTAAGATGTAAGAAAAATGCAGTTATTAATAATAAATGTGAACAACAGAAAATCAATGAACTGGACGTAAAGATTGATGATTTTTAAATTTTCGTAGCTTTCATCACGTTTCTAATTGAAAACCAGACGGTCGACCAACTTTGGAACTAATGCCTTTATTATTGTGTTAACTTCATGCAACGTTTTCAACATATGATACGTTGGCTTAAACCCCAGAACATACGATCTGAATGTTCCCTTGTACACTATCCCACACTCTTGCAACATAACAGCTTTCTCAAATAGATTATACCATAATCGATTGACAACTATACTTGAGAAAACAACCTGAAATCTATTTAACATTATGTATCAGTCAGTAGGGATATGCTAATTTCTACATCAATATTTTTATCATCGTTCTCAAATAAACGCTTCCAAAATTATTTCGTTCTCTTGTACATAAATGCAAGAAGGGATTGGTATCTCAAGGGACCTTCCTCATACAGCTTATTTTGTAAAGAAAACTCTAAGGTAACCTGAACCGGGAAACATTTCCTGAAGAAAGTTTCTGAAGATATGACACCTCGTGCCCAAAATGTTATTTTCTTATTGAAATACTTAAATTGTTATTTTTTTTCTCCTACTTGTTGCAATTAATAAGTAACGAAGATTTTTTTTCACCTCACCTTCATCTACGTTGAATTTCTTCAGAAACACCTTTTGCGCTTTAATTAATTTTATTCAACGGCTAAGCCAGTTTGAAACCAACCGATATACCCTGTATTTTGCTTTGCTAAACATTTTCGAAAAGGATTGGATTGGATGTCACTTATGGTAAATTAACTAGCGTCAGGCACTAACGCAAACAAACGGTTCAATCTTCGATGCTTACACGTCTCATGAAAGAAATTAATTCTGACCTTACGCATGACAAACGTCTAGACAACAGATGAGGAGTTTCGGAATAGAGCCGATGAACAACGAACGTAAGCTATCATCCACCTATCATGTCTGTACACTCTAAGTCTATCAGAATCCACCATTTTGCATCCTTGATTGCGTCGTTGTACCGTTTGATGCGCCGTTGATGCTATCCACATTGAGCGGCGTAGGGCGTAATCAAGGGCGTGTGTCCATGGCACATCTAGTGCACGCTTGGATGTAACGTGCAGTATAGGCAAGATTTTTTTTCAAGTCTAACCGCATTGCTAGGCAGCCATTTTGGCAACTTCCGGAGCACACTTGGAAACACTTCTGGTAGGAATAGCCCCTTCTCGCTTATCTAGAAGGATAATTAACAGCGAGAAGTTCTCAACCCGGTAGCTGCAGTTTGGTCAAGTGGTCAAGACGTCGGAAAGCTGATGCAAAGGTCCCGTCTTCAAAGCCTGGCGTCAACTTTTTACATTTTTTTAAAAGAAAATTAAATTTCTTTATGTAAATTCACAGAAGGAAATTTGATAAAAGTTGTGATTTATAATTTTAAAGAGTCCACTAAAAACTAGGATGTATATAATCCCACCATGGCAGGAAGCACACCTGGCGATAGCGAGGTGTGCAAGGAGGGAGGGTGCTTCCGAAGGGAGCTGGACGGAGTTAGCCTCGGGGGGCGCAACCCTGTTAGCGGTGGCCATACGCTAATGTACTATTTTCTCAAAAGTTTTGTGCCGTACCGGACGTGTTTCCAAGGGTGCTCCGGAAGTTTGCAAAATAGCTGCCCAGTCCTGCGGGTAGAGCTGAAAAAAAATCGTGCTAGTTAAAAGGCCTGGTATTCTGCAAGTGCGTTTGAAGCAAAAGATGGTAACTACTATTGTTTAAAGTGTCAAAGTATAGGGAATGCATTTGAAAGTGTAAATGAGGGAAAATCGTGAAAAACATGCAGAAATGTGTGTATGCGGCATGAAGTGCACATAGTACAAAACTATTGGTACGGAATGCGCCCATTAATATAGAATTCGTAGTGAAAATTCGGGGACGTAAAACAATAACTCCACGTTAAATAGTAATCTGTTTGGTAAAAATATTGCTATATTTTAAAAATCCAATTTTTTGAACTATGGACGTGGACTCGAATAGTGTCCGTTAGCTGTTAAGTCTCTAAAATCCACAAACATCCATACACAGCTGGGACTCAAACACGAGATCATCGAGTCGCTCGCTTGGGGTCTGAACCCACACGACTACTACTTCGGCAGTGATCTGTTTATATTCAAGTTAGTATGCTCTCATACACAATATCTGAGTGGTAATATGCGAATTAAATAGAGCCCTATATCTTACATTAAATATGGAAGTAAAAAATAATATAACTATTCCAGCCTATTAGATTAAGAAGTATGGGATTCAAAATTATGCAGGGATATATATTATGGAGTCATCCACAAAATTTGTGTTACTAGCAATGACTTGCAAGAAGCACACTTGGCAGTTAGTTTATAAGATTTACTGGAGTTGATAAAACTCATTGGATCACGTGGTGCACTGCGATCAGAGTCTGGAGTAATCCCGGGCTCCACGAACAAAGATGCCTGTAAACTTTTCATTCAGAGTCAGGCCAGGACGGAATAAAAAGGAGCTGTGTGGTGCGGGGAGTCGGTTAGAGTCTAGTTTGAATGCACGATATCCCGTGCATAGCCGTCAGCAAGGATATGAATTGGCTGCTTCAAAATTCATAGTATACCATTGTACCATACAAAACAAAAGATCTCTAGGGAAAACGATACAGAATTATCTATACAAAACACTTTTGTTTTAGTTCACAATATTTTTTTCTCATCCATTTTTGTATTTTCTTTTAAATACTTGCAGAATGTACGTACATATTTTTAGGCTCCCTTCCAAATAGAGCTATGCATCGCCAGGCATCTATTTTGATTTATTGTTCATTACAAGCATTTCAATAGCTGAAAAGAAAACTTGAAAGAAAGATCCCCATGAGGAAACCTGGGCGGACCTCCGATGGCCCGCCTTCATGGTTGGTGGGCCACCGGCGGCCCGCCCAGTTTTCCTCATGGGGATTTCTGGAAACTTTACTTTATTTCCCTTCATCCCTGTTAAGATTCCTATAACGGAAATGCAGGCCACGATTGAGTACATCGAAAGAAAAAGCAGACAGGTCCGATTGTAGCTATTTTAGGAGTTCCTTTAGAAGAGCTATCGAGTTCTGCTAATCATTTTTAGAAATATAATTCGGAAAATATTAATGGTATATTGAGAGATAACAGAGTTGGTTCGAGTTATGGGGAAATTAAAGTAAATGTTCCCTAATATAATTCTTCCAAGGTTTGAATCTCGGGCAGGTTGTTTCTTCTTCATTTCCCGTGACGTCAGGATTGTTCTCTGGAGGAACTCATCAACAAACATGGTGTCAGCTTTATTTGCCCTTTGTGAAATGCTTGGATGAATTTCGCAATAGTTATCTGAAAATACTAATATTTTCCCTCGATGTCATCCATTCTACCAAGCAAATGCTGAGATGATGATACTTTTAAAAATGCCAAGGCCGATTGCATCAAAAAACATTCTTGATGTTATCGGTGTTAAGAATATATCCTGTATTAGAAGTCAGAACTTAGGCTGTATCTGAAAGGTGTTAAATGTATAAATAAACAACACAAAACTACATGCTTTACATGCGAATAAATGATCATTTGTGTGAACGTGGTTTATATATATATATATATGAGCTCCTGCTTAGCCTAGCCGGTAGCGCGCTCGACTCGAGTGCGAGCGGTCCCGGGTTCGATTCCCGGTGGGGGCTAAAACATTTCGGTGTTTTGACCCAGCCTCGTGAAGACAATTGGGGAGCTGCTGTGAATAGAAGATACTGGCGATCACAGTTGAGAGCGTGGGAGCAGTAGACCACCTTCTCCCTTCGGGAAGAGGCCTCATCCACTCGTGGATTGAATATGGCTGTGATTTATTTATTTTATATATATACAATAATTCACAGCCATATTCAATTCACTACTGGATGAGGCCTCTCCCGGAGGGAGGAGGTGGTCTACTGCTCCCACGCTAACCAGACGTGTTGGGAGAGGGGAGCCGAAGCTCTCAACCGTGATCGCTACCTCTTTATTCAGGTAGCTCCCCAATTGG